>CAEGAD010052882.1:0-59929 GCA_903067055.1 Poeciliopsis paucimaculata
AACCCTCAAGCTCCCAGGCCTCTGGTAGAGGACCCGAGCTCAGAGGATAAGAACCACCCGCGGTGGGTGAGAAGGGAATTTTTTATATATATATATATATATATATAATAATTATTTTTTATTTTATTTTTTACAAAAAACCTTACTGACTGCTACATACATATAAACATTTTAAAAGTGACTCAGTTACATTTTACACCACAACATTTAGAAACAGCTCACCTTTCTTCATAAGTAATGAACTTCTCTGACCACTTCCTGTCAACATCTGGGAGATCTGTTTTCACCATTTCCACTCCATGTCTGTGAAGACAATAGATGACACACAAAGAAACTTTGAAGCTGAAATGATTGTGATCTTGGAGAAGGTGATCTCACGTTTTTCCAGCTGGAGCGTTCTTGAAACACTTTCTGAATTGTTCTTCCTTCTCTTCGTCCTTCCAGGGATCCATGGCGCTGAATTCACATCAACTCATCAGATCTTCAGTTTGATCTGTTGGGACGGTCAGCTCCGCTTTTAATAAACACTGACAGGTGCACATCAGGGAATACGTGTCATTTGAGGCCGATCTGCATTCTGCAGAGAATGTGAAGACGAGGCGATCTCCAGCGGGTCTCCGCTCCGTCTCAGGCCGCCTGGAGGAGGTTAGGGGGCGGGAAGAGTCGTGGCTCCGCTCCGCTTCCTCCTCAGGCTCCTGCTGAACAACAACTTGCTTTACTATGTATCTGCAGTTATCACCTGATTTCAGAATCAGACATTAAGAGCTGATTACATTACCTTTATTTGGAGCTAATGACCACAAGCTGTGCTTTAAACACCAAACGGAAACAATGAAAGGAAATTCAAAGACGGAAGCAGAGGAGGGTCTAACGAGGGAAGTACATAAAACTGGTGACTCGTTGTCGTGATGAAGAAACTTTTCAGGTTTCTCTCATTCTTTTCTAAACCACAGCTTATTTTCCTCATGCCTTTGGAGGCTGTGCGTTGGGTTGTTTTGTGTTCCTTGGTTTCAGTCTTTATAATTAGAGCAATTAGTCACTGTTCTGCTCTAAGAACAAATCAGAGACTAAGAAGTGAATATAGAATACAGTGACCTATGTTAGAATAATTTGATAGATTTGTGTTTTTATTGTTTGTCAGCAATAAAAATCACCATAATTAAGAGAAATAATGATTTTAAAACATCTGTCTTTCATATGTTTCACCTGGTGATGGAACAATTACTGAAATAAATGTACTTTTCAATAATTTTCTAAGGCAACTAAGAGTCGCAACCTCATCATTGGAGCATGAGTAATCTTTTGAAAATCATAAAGATGTGAAATCATCAAAATTTGAGAAATATTGATGTAGTGAAACTAATGCAGGGTTGTTGTTTTTTTTTAAAAATTTCATTTCCACAAAAGAAGGAGACAAAAAGTATCAGTGATGTTTTATATCTACTTTCTGAGTATTAGATTGGAGTCTTTGTGCTTTTGCAAACTTTTTATTTTTAGTTTTCTCTCCCTTCCAAAACCTAAAAGTGAAAAAGTGGATCTTGCAAAAATAAATTTCAAACTGTAAATATTCATCAAAATGCCAAGTTATGTATCATTTGTGGCTCTAAACAAGTTTTATTGAACTAAAGAGCTCAAAAATGGCTCTTTGGCCTGTATAGGCAGTAGACTGTTCAAACCCAACCCTAACCCTTATATCTTTTAATTTTCCTCATTTAGATCAACAGAATGAGACTAACCTAATTTTGAACCTCGTTTAAAGAAGGAGCCAGTAGAACCTTGGGATGCTACTGAATTTTTGACATTTCTTATTTATAATATAGGGTTAAATCACATAGCGGTCCTAATATGTAACATTTCACAAGATTAAGTAAAATTATATGTGAGATTTGACTTGACATCAACAGATATGCAGTAGTTTAGAGAAACCTCTAGCTGTGAATGAGAGCAATGAAAGATCAAGGATGAGCCCGGGTGGGATGTACGGTGGAAAGGTTTATTCTGAAATGACTCAGAGTGAAAATAAATACAACTTTTCAGGGAGGCGGGAACTTCTGGCGGTCTGACCTCATCGTTTCTCCAGCACCTTTGGCAATTGCTGGGCCAGTGATGATGGGACTGAATGAGGTGGCGGTGGGAAGGGAGGGATCTACCCTCACTTGGTGAGCGGTGAGCCCTTCTCCCCCGTTCCTCACCCCATTTGGCTAGAGGCGACACGCCCCGGGGGGAGAGCAGAGGCCGCGTGATGGGGTCTACAACGAAGAGGCGATGTCCTGAGAGAGCAGGTTTTGAGACGAAGTGGAAAGGAAAACCAAATAAACAACAAGATGGGTTTGCTTCAACATCCCTTGTACATAGTCCTTGTCTTTCCTTGGTTGGTCTTTGAAACAGTGTTGATGTCCTGAACGCTGCCGGGCAGTCTGTAGGCGAGCTACAGCTTCTTCAGCACTCATGCTGCCGGCCTCTTACACAGACATAATGTGCTTGACGAAAGCTGAAGGAGGAAGTTCAGATCGTTAGCGTCCTGTCACGATAAAACCAAACCTGGAAGACAGTCGGCTTACCCTCGTAGTGTATGCTGCCGTTCTCGTCTTCCTGTCCGGCCATGAGGGCATCGATCTCAGTCTCATTCATCTTCTCTCCTGTGTAAGACCAAGGATCCGTGTCAGCGTCTCCAATTCTACTGCGCTAAGCAAACTGTGCGTGTCTAAATTTACCCAGAGTGGACAGCACGATACGCAGCTCAGCGCCCATGACGGTTCCGTTGCCCTCCTTGTCGAAGACACGCAGACCCTCAACGTAGTCGTCGTAGGTTCCCTTGGGGAGGGCATCGACCTCCTTCAGCATGGGCAGGAAAGCGTCAAAGTTCAGCCTCTTGTTGGCCATGTCTGTTGGTTCACATCGCACTCGTCTTAGGGAGACGCAAGACAACAGCTGCCACTTCTCTAGAAGGCATCTGGCCTCTTACCGTCGGCGGAGGGGTTGCCAAGGATCTTGGTAACGTCCTTGTTGGTGGGGTTCTGGCCCAGAGCGCGCATGATGTCGGCCACCTGGTTGTAGGCCACCTGGCTGTCACCAACTCTGTCAAAGAGACCAAAAGCCTCCTTGAAGTCTGGGGGAGGGCAAGAAAAGCCTTTGAGTTAAACGTTTCAGACTCAACGTTGGGTTTTCTATGACTACAACATTCTTGTAGGCGACAGCTGTGTGAAGCCAAGCTGGATTGAGAGATTAAATTAATTCTCTGAGCTGCATGCTTTTGCCATTGTTCGCGGCTAATTGGATGCGACAGCTGTATCTGAGCAGAGAAGAGGAAAACCAGGGGTCAGACGAAGGTTTGTCATCCCTACCAAGCCCGTCAGGATCTCAAAGTGACCTTTTTGAGAGATTTATGCTCCCCTAGCGGCAACAGCTGCACCTCCCCACCCCGACCCCTCCTCATTCCTGCTTGCTGCTTGGAGCAAACTGATATACCCTGACAGAGACACCAAGGCCATATAGAGACTTGGGTTGAGAATGCTGACTGAGGCGTTATCAACCAACGCCTCCTTGGAACAGGACTAAAACACCCTGGACACAGAACAAAACCTGCCTGGACACATCTTTCAACAGGGGACCACAGGGACGGGATCTTGACCTTTGACTTGGGGATTAACGCGTCTGAGACACTGCTAGGTCGTCTTAGAATAGATAACCAAAGACAAGACGTTGGAATCTCCTACAGCTGACTCTGCCACTCGTTGGGCCCGTAATGTGAAAATCTCAACGAAATAACCAGATTACAGGAAGGTATTGTGAAGCTAAGGACATCTTCTGGACTTACCCTCAATCTGGTCCGGTGTGAACTCTGTCTGTCGTATAAAAACACACAAAAACAAACACATGAGAAACAAAATAAAGCAATTTCGCTCCAAATAAAGCTAAAGGTGATGGATTTCTCAACTCTGGACATTTCTTACATCCCTGATAACCAGATAATTTTTTTCATTCTACTACAAACTTTTGAGAGAGTAAATCCAGACCAAGAAACTCCACCGCCCCCCTATTGAAATCGTCCAGAATCACCAACGCACCATTTTGGAGAGTAGGCGCACGGAGGAGCGGAAAGGAAGGAGAAGAGAAGCTGAAGTCTGGAGACAGAGTGGTCCTGAGCCATGGTCAAAGCCCCCTTATTTATGTTCGGCATGTGATGTCACACAGCTCCTGGTGAGGGAGGAGGGATCGGATGACACGTTGGGACATCTTTAACTTTCTTAGGGAAAGCGGAGCCGTCTCCCCTCAGAGCCTTTAGAAGGGGAAAGGCTATTTTTAGCCTGAGATTGGATTTATGATGATCTATTTATTGGGAAAGGGTTAAATGATGAAACTTCTGGTTGGAGGAGATGTTTCTGGAAGACGCTCGATGCTGGGAAGAGGCAGCAGATTCGGCGGCCGTCTCCAGACGGGTCGCCGACCCGTTCGGCTCGGTTACTAGGTGGTATTTTTAAATCAGACAGAACTCTCCTCCTCATATGGTGAAATGACGGCAAGGGGAAAAGCTGCCGAAACGTTGGCTGCTCTCCGGCAGGAATGGAGCTGCTGAGCCTGGCAGCTAGACTGGAGCATCCTCCATATACCCGCAGAGTAAAACCCAACAGTCATCCAGAGAACAACAGGTTTTCTTTAGGTTTTAATAAACAGCCGGAGAACATGATGTCCATCGATGTTCTACGACACTGAAATGACCTTTGACCTTCCCATTTCTAAATGGGCTCTTTCCAAATGTAATTTACAATACTTGCACTCAGAGATACTAATCATTGCTTTTCAAATCTTGTTGCAGATTCTTACCTGGACTTTGACTAGGCCAGGGGTGTCCAACCTTTAGAATCCTAAAATCCAGATTTTTTTCCCCCCTCAGTCTGGCTCATTTAGACTTGTTTAAATGACATGAATGTTAAATAACCCTCAGAAAAACAGACACTTAGAACTTTTGATAAATATTTTAGAAAATTTGTCATTTTTAAAGAACCCAATTTTCTATATGTGTTTAGGCTTTAAGACATAAAAACAACTTGAAGAAAGTGTGATGTTGAAATTCATAGAAAATTAAATCAAGCAGTTTCCAATTTATTGAATAAATTAAATAAATCAGTATCTGTGTGTAGCAATATCACTAGTATTTCTAGTGTCATTCTGTCATGGGAAATTCATTCATCACATGAAAGAAAGCAAGGAAAAACATTTGGAAACTGTAACCAGTCTCTAAGATTTCTAGGGTGAAATAAGTTTCTCCCACCTGGGTTGTTGGTTCCTGCAGCTCCTCCAGAGACACCAGGAGACTCCCCTGTGGCTAACCCCTTCTGGAGGACGGCCATGATGTGTCTTAGGGTACCTGGAGATGATGTTCTTTAACTTGCATCTAAAAATGCAGGAAAAGTTTCCTAGGAAAGCCCAAACTACTCTGAACCTCACTTGAGCAACTGGTAAGTTGAGATTTCATGAGAAAGTCTGACTGAATGGGGATTCTAACATCCTGTTGACTGACAGGTCTCAATATTCTCCGTGTTTTCTATGGCTTTTCCCAAAACAGCATGAGCCCTCGTGTTTTAATATGTAATCTCTGTGATAACAGTTGAATTAATTTTTTTGGTGAGAATTTAAGAATAAACTGACATTTATTGGTTCCCTGGGTCCGATCTACAAGTAAATGTTTGATGGACAATCAGTGATCATGCTTATCCACATAGAAAAACCCTTATTTTCAGATAATAAAAGGATTTACTTAGCGTCTACTGTAAACCAGAATCTGCATGAATATTTAAGCATACAGCTGACTATACTGGAATTAATGTTGTAAACTTTATTGACTCTTTCAACCGTATGGAATCAGACACATTTCACCTCAGTTCATATTTACAAATATTTCCTGACACTAACAGAGCGGTTGGGGTCCAGCAGGAAGACGAGTGTTGGAGGACATTGGTAGGAGCAGCAGGCGCGTCCCGCGGGCCACAGATGAGCTCTATTTTTACCTGCTGTACTGCAGGACGTGTTGGGTTTCTACAGCCTCTGCTGCAGTAACTGCATCTCTGCTGCACGGCGGAGCCACAAAACAGACGGGTTTCTGGAGAACAAACTCAACTTCTTGAAACAAATGTCCAATCAAAGCGGATTAAAACGCTCCCAGGTTGTTTGGATCATATTTACTTTTCCCCTTATGAGCTTTAATATTAAATCCGGCACATTCCTGTGTTTGTTTTCTGGTTTATTAAACTGATCTGGCTGTGAAATAAACCCCTAATGTTGAGGCCAGGTGTCGACTTTAACAAGGACCCCTAATAACTCTCTGCTGCCACCTGGTGGACTCTCCTCGCTGATACTGCAACTACAGGAAACTTTGCTGCTTTATAAGTACAGTCTTTAAAGTGCTATTAAAATTTGGGAAAACAAAAATATACGACTTATTTTTTTAAATCAAGACTTTAGAACACTTGGAAACTTTTTTTTTTTTTTTTTGCATTCTGGTAACTGAAAACAAACAAGAAAGGTCTGCGTAGTGCCACATTGTGCTGCGGGACTAAAGATGATGCGTCTCTGCATGCGTACGACGGGAAGCCTTGTTTCTGCACAGGAGTGAGGATTGGGGGGGTTAAACCTCAAAAGCTGGAAACCTGGCCGTCATTGGCTGCAGAAGGTCTGCCAGGAAATAGATGGTGCCCGCCATGCCTGGAACCACAAAGGAACACCAAAAAAACTCAAAAACAGAAGATAGACAAGAAAAAAATCTAATTCCTACAAAAGTGCAGTGTGAATGCTGTAAGCTGAAAGTTTTGTGGTTGACTTCAAATGCCTCTGCAATTTTCACCAAAAAGACTTGCAAGAAATGTATGAAAGACTGGAGCAGAAGACAGCGAAAACCTGCAAAACTCCTGTAGAATTCAAAAATCTCACACAGAAAGTATTAGAAATGGTACAAAACAATGTTTACAGTCAGCTTATGAGCAACAATTAGCAAAAAGCTGAAATACTAATGATAGTATCTACATTAGCACTAACATATGGACCTGTAGTAACGTATTCTATTCACCATTCACACTCATTTTTGCGGTTTGTACCTTCGAACAGAGAGAAGGGGGTGTCTGGTGTCCGGCAGCCATGGCGATCGTAGTTCATGCACCAATCTGCAAACTGCAGAAACATTTCAATCAGAGGGCTGAGAGCGGCCGCTGTGAGTCTGACTGCTGCAGCTACTCTGAACCAAACTCAATGTCAAAGTCAGAGCCGAAGAAGAAGTGGAAGTGGACATGTTGTGCTCACCATGCAGGCCCTGTAGAGGTGTTTGGGGTCCTGCGTCGCCCTGTAGAGGCTCAGGAAGGTGTAGCCGTTGCCGGCGGCACCGTGGCAGAGGCCGTAGCCTTTCTTTAGCAGCCCCCAGCGCCACACCACCTCCCCGCACTGCAGCGCCTCCTCCAGGTACCGCGGATTCCCCAGCACCTGCAGCAGCAGAACACCACCACTAGAAGGTGCCTAGAGGCATAGAAGACCAAGGCACATGCAGGGTGAACTGACCTTGTGGGCCTGTAGCAGCATGTAGACGACCCCGGGGGCTCCGTGGCACCAGTGCACCAGCTGGTCCCGGTCATCCCCGACGCAGGGCGGGTAGTTCCCAGACGGGAAGCGCAGGCGGCAGACGTGCTCCACGCTGGGCTGCACCAGCCGCAGGACCTGCTCCTCTGACGAGACGAAGCCCGGCTGGACCAGAACACACCGTAAGAACCACAGCAGCGGTGGCAGCATCATGGTGAGGGACAGGACCTGTGTCCCACCTGCAGGAGGAAGTAGTAGATGCCGGCGAGGCCGTGGGCGGCGCCGACGTACTGCTCCTGGTACCACTCGTACATCAGCGGGCTCTGGTTCTGGAGGCGGAGCTTTCTGCTGAGCTGCTGGCCCGACGCCAGAACCGCCTCGCTGACCTGCTGGATGCAGTGCAGCGGGACCCGGTCGGAACCCAGCTGCTGGTTCAGGAACACCAGGGAGAACAGGAAGCCCACCCGGCCGTACAGCAGCTCGTCCGGCAGCCCACCGGACCCGCTCAGAACCGCCTGCTGGTACTGCAGCAGCCTGGAGGCAGAGCAGCAGAACCACAGCGGTCAGACCACAGCCTCCAGTCCAGACCTGGTACCATGTCCAGTCCTGGGTCCAGCCTGTCCCAACCTGCTGATGCAATCCTCTGCCTCTTGCGCCCTCTGCAGGCGTGAATAGACCACAGCAGCTACGGCTAGCGGCCCGGTGTCTCCACACAGGAAGGTGACGTCATGGCGACGAGTGAGGTGCTTCAGGCTGCGGGTGACGTAGTCCAGCGCCCTCTGCAGGAAGGAGGCCTCTTTGAAGACGCTGTGCAGGTGCAGGTAGAGCAAAGCGATGCCTGCAGGGAAACAGACAGCAAACCATCACCAGCCTCGGGCTAGTCCAGACATGCTGGACAGAAACATGACTGTTTCTGTAACAGATTCGGATTAGCTTACTTCAGGGGAAACAACAATAAAAATGCTCACTAGTAGTGAAACACTCCCACAACATGATGCTGCCACTACCATGCTGGACAGTTGGTTCAGATTGGTGTGACTGCTGATGTTTGCAGAAAGAATCAGAATTCCTATATTCCTGCAGCTTCTGCCATCATCCGTGTCACTTCCTGCCACACCCAGTGTGGCTCCGTCCCTCACCTGCCCAGCCTGTGTAAGTGGTGCAGTCTCTGGGATCAGCAGACTTCAGTCCATTCTCCATGACAGCCAGCAGCTCGCTGACCTTGCTGCTCAGCCTCTGGGAGAACGCCGGAGTGAGCTGGAGGAGAAAACAAGGATTTAAACAATGAGCAGCAAACCAAAGCTCGCGCGCGCACCCCCCTCGCATCCCTCTGCTGTTTACCTTCCCCTCAGAGTCAAACAGCGCGTGCGTGGAAGCTGGGTTCCCATCATAGTCATGATAAGGATTCTTCAAAGCTCGCTTGTCCATTTTCACTATCTATGTAACAGCCGGAAGCGTTTCTATCTACACCGGACAAAGAAGAATGAAAAAACAAATGAACACGGTGTCTTGAACACTCAACATGAAGCCACAGAAACGCCACCTGGTTTCTGCGCAGAGCTTACACGCCCACACCGTCCATGCTAGCGAAGTAAGCTAGCATGGACGGTGCGGGTAAGCTACTACTTAGCTTACCCTCGGAGCTAACGCTAGCCGTTAGCGTCAAGCGGCGCGGAAAATCCTGTAAGAGCGTAATAAAATGAGCCAATACTCTACTGTTAAAGGTAAATAAAAAGAAAAACTGTAGAATTTATTCACATGGCAAGCCGCCCCCCTGCAAATGCTGCAGTGTTGCTGTGCAGCCTCTCTGTGTTGTGATGTAGCTCCGGAGACGTTGACTCGCTACTGCCAACTACTGCAGGAGAAGAAGTACTGCAAGCTAACCAATCTGACTACAGCAAAACGTCACCACAGGGGTCCAGTGGAGCCCAGCCAGAAGTGGGGTGAGGACCCAAACATTGTACTTAAGTAAAAAATACTCCTAATTTTTTTCAAAACAGTTACTCCAGTAAATGTTATAGAGTAAATGTAACTAGTTGCTCACCAACTCTGAGCCCAGTAGAGTCTGAAAAAATACTGGGTTTACTTGTTATACAGGGAAATTAAGCTAAATGCATTTCTTCCATGTTCACGTTCTCTTATAGTTGGGGCCTGCCATAGAAATGTATTGTTGTACACCTCACAATAACTGCCGATTCCTACTACCGTCGATGCGGCCCGTACCGCCGCCCTCACAATTATACGTATCAAAACGTGCGAATCCTGTGAGGGGAGCCTATTACTTTTGTTGGCATTTCAAGTAACACTGGCGACATAATTAACAAAAAACGAGCCAAATTCAAGTCAAAACAAAAGACTAACTGACACAAAACAGTGTCAGTTACTGTTTTGTGTCAATAACTGACACAAAACAGTTATTATCAGTTATTATTGTTCTTATAATAATTAACAATTATAATTAACATAATTGTTAATTATGTGGCAACATAATTAGCACAAAAAAAAGAGCCAAATTCAAGTCAAAACTAAAGACTGACACAAAACAATGTCAGTCACATTCATAATATAAAGAATTTTATCTCTCCCTCTGAGCTGCTCTTTAGAACTACAGTGATGGCAGAATATGAGAATTACAAACACGGCGGAACAACTGCTATAAACTCATTTCATCTCTGAATAGTGCCGTTTGTTATATCGAAGCGCACCGCAATAGCCCTCGACGCACCTCCCACATAAGACCGAAAGCAAACCAGATGGGACTCAAGCGTCAAAACGAATAGGTCAGTGCTTCTTAATTCCAGTCCTCAGGCCCCCTGCTCTGCATGTTTTAGATGCGTCTCTATTTCAGAACAGCTGACCCAAATGATTGCATGACCTTCTTTTCATAAAAACTGACTGGGTGTCTCACAAAGATAGAATTCTTTCTCCACCTCTGTCTCACACTCACACACACACACACACACACACACACACGACAGTTAGCGGAGGATCCATTACCATAGCAACGGAACACAGCAGGGCAGAGGAGCTGATTAGGACTACAGAAACGCATCACTCTAGTTCTAACTATGGCAGAACTCTTGAGATATGAGCTGGCATTTAGAACTACTTGTGTTTTGGGCATTTTATAACTGATTTAACCCAATCACTGTTACTCATGGGATTACGTTGGACATTTAAAATGAAGCTTACTGAAATTTTCAAAATAAAAGCCTTAATATTCCTCTCTGGATAGTGCACCGCAATAGGCGGTGCAATAAGATTAGCCTTCATTATCTCAGGTTAGCGTTAGCCTTTTACCTTAAATAAGGTATTAGCTATTTCTCTTACTTATTAGCCATGTTTAGTATATTGAATGGAGTAGGTCAATTGCACACAACATGCTAGTGACAGTACTCACGCTAAAATTTGGCAGCTTTTTTTCTCTTTATCTCCTTCAGATTTTCAAAGGCCAGCTTACATTTCTCTTGAAGTGTAAGCTTTTTCTTCCTTTGGTGTGGTCCGTATTCTGGTTCAATACACTCATTTACGCTCTTCTTCTTACCGTCTTTACTCTGTGCCAATTTTTGGCACATTTTGGAGGTTTTGAAATAACGGTGTCTAAAAAAACGATCCCCTTCTTTAACGTGGAAACATTCATCCGTTGGTTTTTTCATTGTCACCTTTCTTAACGAAAGAATCCTGCGCGGTAACTGACGAGTGCTAAAAGTATTCATCGTATTCATCGTGCGTCTCTTACGTTTAGACAGAACAAAGTAGATCTGACTCTACAACACAAGTGACAAAATATTTAAGAGGTGTCAGAGCTGATGTCATGGAGTCTATGATCCTAGTGACATCATCAGTTAGGTAGAAGTGTAAAATTAGTTGCTATTGCTGTGGTAACCAGGAAGGACTCTGAAGTGACAAAAAGGGAAAGTTCCAAAAAATGCAGTATTTCTTACATTGTCATTTCCTGCTAAACATAATTATTAATTATAGAATGTGAGTATGGTTGAAAGTCTGCCAAAGACTTTGTAAATAAACCCAAATGACGCTCCCTATTTGTTGTGTCACATCTTTAGCGCTTTTTTCCCCTTTATCTCGTTTTATTTTCTGTAACATATAGTTGACTTCCAGTTTTTGATGTGATGTTTTCATTTTGATGAGACAACCGCCGCTCGATACATGTTGCAGAATGGCAGCTTAAGGACAGAAAGGAACAGAAGACAAGTTGCAACAACGTGTTAAAATGTGTCTTGTTATTTATTAGTGGCCCCGGTGATGGGGGCACAAGGTGTTTCTGTTGTAAATAAGGACGGTTCTGATTTTGATTGATTAAAATTGTGAATTTGTTTTATTGTATATAAACACTAGGGTATAGTTTTGAATTAGAGTTGATATTTTTAGTGGTGAACATTATACTTAGTTGAAACGTTGTAGTTGTAAGAGTGTGTTTCTGTAGCTTACACTGTCCTTTGTGGGCGTGTGTATTTTTTTTACCCACTTTCTGCATCGTATGAATTGAAATACCGTACTCTTAGGAAATCAAACATGATAGGCAGTCTCTGACTTTCTCAATTTGAGGACTCACAGGTTTTACCACCATTTTCAAACATGCTCTGTTTCAACTTGTTTCAATTCACACCTTAGTTCTAAACCTGAACCTTGGGCCCCAGAAGGACCAGTTGATCCCAACAATGTAGTATGTCAGGAAAGTGCTCGTTAGCCATGTTTAGTATACTGAATGGAGTAAGTCAATTACAGACAACATGCTAGTGATGCCCCACATTTGCACCAACATTAGCATTTTGGCTAATTTTAGCTTATGCACTCATTTTTAACAGACTGAATGGTGCAAGTCTATGAGTGAACATTCTTGTGATTCTCCACATGCTACTTCGTAATGCTTTAGCATTGATGCTAATTTTTAGCATGAGAACGCTGGGTCCAAACCGACGGGCACACTTTGGCAGGCCCCGGTTAAATTTCTTCAGAAATTTTCTAGTTATTTATTGGAATCATATAATCACTGTTACGCTGAACTCTCAATAATAAACTACGTAGGAGCACATTTAAAGAAATCGAAATGACACGATGACAGCAGCCTGGTTCACTGGCAGATGATGAGTTGTGTTGCTATGGAGATGCAGGGTCGCTGCTGATTGGTGACTAGCTGCTGTTCCTATGCAGTCTGGAAAACCCTGGAATTTCTAGCAGCATTTTCCAGGTTTGGAAAGAGAAAGCTATGAAGGTTGGAAGGAAGAGCAGCGATGCAGACTGATGCAGACTGATGCAGACTTTAAAGACGTCGCTTATTTTCTGATATCAACACCTGAACCAGGCCTTGGACTGTCTGTGACTTCTTCTCTAGTGTCTTAATCCGGAACCGTTTGTTGTGCTTCAGTGCCTCCCAGTCTTGATCACTCGGCTAACCTTGCCTTTGAAAATCGCAAATGAAGCTGACAATTAGATGGTTCCATCATCATCATCATCATCATCATCGCCTTGTGTTTTCCTGTTTACCTGTCTGCCGCTTTATGCCTGCGTCGGCGCCGTTATTTCCACATCAGCTGTCCAGGGCGGAGGGTTGAAGGTCAGACTTGGACTGCCGCGCGTTTCCCTTCAGGGAAGGGATGGAAATGAGGCTGAAAGAGCAGGAAGATTCAGAGGAAGACCTTCGCTTTGATGAGAGAGCGGCTCCCCTCCCTCTCCGCCTCTGGAGGAGGAAAAATATTTGATCCATTTATTGATCAGCCGTTATTTTTCCAACAGAGAGGCGCAAACCTGACTTTGCAACATAAGGATGTTGACGTTTCACGATTCTTTTTGTTCCCCCACAGTCAGTCATTTCTGTAAAAACTGTCCCCACAAGGGTTTTGAGGCACACACAGTTAAAACTTGTTCATTTTCAAAGCTGAAAAAAGTGCTTTTTTCTTTTAAATCACAAATTCATATTTCTTATCGTTAAAGTAATATTAATACATAAATACTAAAAGCAGTTGCAAATACTGGCTTATTAAAGTAAAAGCTATCCAAAAGCAGTCTGATTACTAATGTTAAGTAACTACCATGATGTGGGGATGATGCGTTTACGTCACATTCTTCTTAGTAGTTCAATCAGATTTAAACTCCAGACTTTGACTAGGTCACTTCAGGACTTTATACATTTATTTAAAAAAAAGTCTTAAAATATAAAAATGTTATTCCCTAGAAGATCTCAAAGAGCAGCACATCATCCCATGCAATCTTTGAAAAAATCAAAAATCAAAAATCAAAAACCCATAAGACACTGAGTCATTAACATCTACTGGATCTACTGGAAAGGTTTGCAAAGCCATTTCTACAATAATGTGGTTCCAGTGAACCATCAACTGAAACCAATAATCCAGGAAGAACACAACGATCTGTTTCATATTCACCAAAAAATATATTCATTTCCCTCAAAGCTTCTGAAGGAAATGCTCAGTGGGCTGAAGAGACTAAAGAACCTACAGTTCCGCATGGTGGTGGCAGTGTGATGGTCTGGGCGTTAGGGTTAGGGCTTTGTTGTTGATTGAATGGTGAATTCTGCTCTCCACCTCCAGCTGGAGTTGTCCAGCAGGGGGCGACTTCATTCAGTTTCATGGGTTGTGAGGTGAACTCTGGACAGGACATGTTGCAGAACATAAGCCAGTGTGGTTATTTAAAAACTACGTGCTGTAATTTATATCTTCCTGTAAAAGAACAACCTGCATCGCTTCCTCAAGTGATCCCACCGGGGAGCTGACTGAGCAGCTGCAAGACAATGAAAACTTCAGTTCGAGGGGGGCAGACCTGGACACCCCAACCCCTCCTTCATCTCCTTCATCTCCCTCTCCAAGTGGACAGCATCCATGTTTGGTCCAGAGAGAGAAAAACCCAGCAGAAAAGCGAGTGACAGCTGAGATAAAGAACATTCTGGTATCTGTCGCGCTGCCACGGCCCCCCCATCTGTGACGCGCTAAAAATACTCCCAGTCTGCTGTTGCCATACCAGTCAACTGTCAGGAGGATGGAGCGGGGAGGGAGGGGGATGAAAGGGAGGTGACAGACAGATACAAGTCGAATCATTTGACACGGAGCAGGGAGGAAAAACGGCAGGAAGGAGATGAAGAGGAGCAGAGAAATATTACTACACAGGAGAGCCGCTGCAGATTAGACTGTAACTAATCCCTGTCTTATCAGAGATGGTGGCAAACAGACGCAACGCAGCAAACAAAGGTAAAACCTGTCACTTAGTTTGCTGTGAAACAAACTTGGAGCACTCTGCAGCGGGTTTCCTGGCCGGAAATCCGAAAGATTTACGCAATTCAAATAAACACGAGCGAAACCAAGTGTCGGGAATTGAAATTCAGATCTGGTCGTCCGAGCTAATTTACAGCGAAGGAAAACTCCATAGTGATAGGAGAAGTCTCCAAAGACATGAAAATACCTGCAGCTGCTTCAAAGAGAACATCAGAACCAGACTGAAGGCGACAAAACTGGATTATTTGGACGCCAGAGGACGGGACGCGTTCGCCATCAACCGAATCCAGGATCCAGGAAACAGCACAGCATGGAGGTGGAGGCGTCATGGTTTGGGGACGCTTTGCTGCAGCAGGAGCTGGTCAGCTCACCGTACACTGTAGAAAAGAAAATCTGTTGGTTTTACAGTGAAAACTGGCAGAAGTACACTAAAAATACAGCAGATAATCATTATTTTAATGGCTTTCAAGCGTAAAAGTTTTCAGGTTCGTCTGTAAGGTTTTGCATATTTTCAATATAGTTTTTAGAATTTTTATTTTATTTTTTGTAGAAACATAGTTTAAATGATGTACATGAAATCTTTTCTAACTTTACTGGAACATACTGAGAGAAAAAAAAAGAATCCTATTTCTAAATGGTGAAACCTCATAAAATGATTCTGGTTTTGATCATACTTTTGTGTAAATTTGACAATAAACTGTAGGAAGTGTTTTGGTTTTTGTATTAGATTTGTACTCCCAAAGCTAAATGAGCTTAAACAGAAAAAATCCTAAACCCATTCTGGTTAATATAAGTTGTTTATTGCATTAGAAAATAATATGTGAACATTTATTTAAAAATACTCTTATGTTTAGGGTTAGGGTTTGATAGCTTTCCCGGATTTTTTCCCCCACACGATTATAACCATGCATTATAACGAATATTGAATTTTGCCATATGCTCCCTGCTGTAATTCTCTCTATGAAAACCCGACGTTACCCTAAAACAGGCTCATTCTGCAGCATCTTTGACAGAACATCCTACCACAGCACTTCTAATGTACACTAGTTCCTACTACTGCTGTAGTTTTGACAGCACTACTCCACTAGGTGGAGTCCTTGGAGTTCGTTTTGTTTTAATGACTTTGCCTCGACAGTACAAACCAGTTCCCTTCATCCAAAAATACGTGAGCTCATTTAAGTTTTGTGTTTTCAGTAGTTCTGCATGTGATTTTCCTCCCACCTCCTCCTCCATGCGGGTATATGGAGCTGCACCTCCTGCACAGTTAAGCCTGTTTCCCTTCTAATGGCTGATCCTCAGCAATAAGATTGTTTAGGTTTTCTAATTAGGGAGTCAATTAGGAAAACACTTACACAGCTTTCCTCTGTGGACCTAATAAACAGGATGGTGGTAAAAAAAACAAAACATCGAGTTCCTCAGTAATCCGGCCCTCCGCCACCGAGGCTCCGTCTTTGTTCACCCGTTGCACCTGAGGAACCTCTCCACCCGGGGGGGCGTCCAGTTTCAGGGAGGAATTCAGGAACCGTACATGGTGTCCGACGACCTCCCGCTGCTGCAAACAAAACCCCGAAGCCCCAAGCCAGGCCATTAACGCCGGCCAGAAGAGAGAGCACGGACGGCAGGGGGAAGGTAGGCATAGATAGGGCAAACTCTCCCTGGAAACGAGCAGGAAAGGTATGAGGTAGCAGGGCTTTATACAAGCCAGGGCGCCTGTTAAAGATCTGAGCAGGAACATTAAAGGAAATACGGCCAGATAGACTTACAAAGTACAAGTGAGTAAAACCAACAGAGCAAGAAAGTGAAACTTCAAAGAGGTGCCAGAGTCTGAAAATCACAGGCAGAGTAAAGTGAGCTCCTGAGTATTATTTGGTTGGCAAGGAAAGTCAAACTTTCAGGTGATGAATTCGGCTAGCTCTTTAGCCACAGGGGGAATCTGGTGAAATGAAAAACATTTCTATTTGTTATCGACACCGAATCCAATCTAGAAAGGTTTTGTCTTCTAAAACCCAACAAAATCAATGTGGTGCAATAACTATGCCAGATCTACTGGTGGTGCTGTAATGTTGACGCAGACATAGAACAAGACAATAAAGCTTGAAGCATTTGCAGAAGACTCGCACGGTAAGGACATGATTGTTTTCAGAAAGTGGTATTAATGTAGTTTGACACAACTCCACAGTTCCTCCTCCACTGGTGCAAAACATTTTAAATTTCACGTTATTTTTGCCCCGCATGTAAGAACAGAAGACAAACACGTGACATTGACCTCAGCGTGGGAAAATGCTTTGGAATTCGTAGTATTCTGCTTCATCGGTACCCGGGTATGCGACTTTCCGGTGCTGGGTGGCAGCCAATATGAATTATTCATGTACCATCCTGGCATGGCTGAAAAAACATATTGTTCACCACTGGAAGCGGTACATGCCACTATGCTAAGTGGCTAGCCAGGTAACTAGCCTAGTTAGCCACTTAGCATAGCAATCTGCTAGAGAACAGCTGAGAGAGCTTGTGTCGTTATTGTAAGCCATCGCCAAAGTTAACTGGAATTGGAGTTACAGTCATTTACCAACTCTTAGACTCTTCTTAGTGTATTTGGACTAATATTTTGTTTCTATGAGGAAGCAGTGCTAAAATTCGCATGTCTTTCTGTTTCCATTTATGTTGCAGTTTGCACAGAAACAAATCATTTACATTCTACAATTTCACACTGACTTATTCAGGTTTTGAGTAGTTTTGTGGGACACAGGAATAGATACTTTGGTCACCTTGATTACTTTGCATGATTTAAAGTCTTGTACTCCTGCCAGAAAATTTATTTACCGGATAAAAATTCACTAAATTAATACATTTTAAAAAAAACAAAAATTACAAATTACAAAACATATAAATAACTGGCTTTGATTTCAACCATTCCGACTGCGAGTTTACCTGAATTTGAAGCTGAAAACAAAAACAAGTTATAAAACCTGCAAGTTATAAAACCCTGCTTGTCAAACAAGTTGGTAGTTATTGGGTAATGTCACTCCGACCTATGGAAACCCACAAATTGAATTGAACTTGATCAACCGATTAAAATCAATTCGAAAATACCCAGGTGTGCAATCGCTCTGTGGGGTGAAGACCAGACAGACCATAGGCCACCATCACACTGCCTCCACCGTGCTCAACTCATTTTCCTTACACACGTGGCCCCATTTAGGTGGAACAAACACACATAAAGAAATACCTGATTAAAAAACACATTTTAATATTATTATGTGTGAGTGAGAACTTTCGCACTTGATAGCTGTCTGGTTTAGATCGCTAATTACTTGAAAGCGCAAAATTCTGTAAGAATTATGTCTCAATATACATCTAAATATGCCAGATCGTAACACTTTTAATCTTTATTAGCACTTAGAAACAGATTGCAGCTCTGAGCAGATTATAGTAGTACATAAGGGATGCAGCTATGGAAGATGTGATTATTTGTGTTAATTGAATGTGCATACTGTTCTCTGCCAGTCAGGCCCTGTGGTTCATGCCATCCATGCGAGCGCCGTCGATACTGTAGCTGCGGCGGCTTCGACTGACTCACACCCTGACTTCCCTCATCTGAGGGGACTGATGACACGATTGGAAAGCGACACACGATTCTCAACGCCTCCTCCTCCCTCGCTCTAATCTCCAGCAGAGCTCGAGTTCTGCGCCCCGCCGCCCAACCCCCCGCAGGGAGGCGGGCTCGGACGCTTAACTAACAGTCGGTTAGCAGGTAGAGCTTACCTGGAGCCCCTCTGTGAGTTGGAAGACACGCCGAGCGCGTTTCATCATCCCAAATCACATTAGCTCGGCGCTCCCGAAAACATCACAGCGCAGGGGAGGAAGAAAGAAACATCAAAGCTGTTTACTTGTGTTTTTACTGGGTTAAACTATTTGCACAAGCCACGGCAAAGTGCTTTTTATGCTTTTGAACGCCCACACTGGAAAAAAAGAAAGAAAAAAAAAGAATGGAACTGATGTGATTGCTCTGAGAACTTTGTATCTTAAGTCACACTGGCTGCACATGGAGGGGGCTGCTTCCTACATTAGCCAAACACAAATGCATCTCCCATTAGACAGTCAACAGTCTGGATGTGACCAGACTGTTGGCAAATATGCACCTTCAACATGTAACGTAATATTTACCAGAAAACTGTCTCAGAAATGTCCAAGGCCGGATTTTCTCCGTCATCATTTCAGAGCCAAAACCTGACCGGATTTCATTATTCCTACTAGTGGGCTCTTGGTACGCATGAAGATTAGGGACCACGGATAGCTAAAATCTGTGGATACTTGAGTCCTCTTCTAACAACAATTAGAATTGCCTCATTTAATAGCAACAACACAATATAAATTCTCAAACAGGACAGTGTTATTAAAAGATATGCACTTCAAAATAACGGGAAAAAAATGTCAGAATATATAACATTATCAAGAATCTTTGCTCTGGAGCACAAGGGAAAATGCAACAGGTGTTCCTACTCAACACAAGGGGGCGCTAACGCCCAACTAACAGAACATGCAAATAAGCATTCCAGTGGATCCCAGCCATTATCTGGGTCTGCGTGTGTATGATTCTCTGTGAAACGTGAACTCCAAGATGTTCACATAAAATGATCCTTTTAGTGGATGATTTACCATGAACAGATCTAAATCCCAGCTTGGGAAGCTGAGATACTAAGGTAGCATGCTAGTTGGCATGCTGCGGGCTGGTGTTTACGAGGCTTCAAACCACCACCATTACTTCTTTCTTGGCTGCCGTGTTTGTTTACTCTGAACTCGCGTTTTAACCCTGGGAAGTTTGTCCAGATTTCCTGTCTGACACGTGAATGTTGGTGGGTGAGATCGGTTTCCGGGTAACACCTGTTACACCTCTGATTCCTTATCCTTGTATGTGTGTGGCAGTTTCTCTCAGGTTTGGAAAACCATCTAACAACTTTGAAATCTTAAGTTGTGAGCACCCATACTGGTTTGGTTTCAATCTGCTGCAAATTAACTGCTGTTTTTTCACCTGCTGAGCTTGAGAAAACAGCTGTCTCCATCCAATTAAGACGGTTTGGAAACGCATCCACTTCCTGAGACGAGGTAGAACCTTGGATTTCTCTGTCAGTTTTCACAGAAACAGCCTCAGGTTTCTGCCTGGCTTGGCAGTCAGGTGAAAGCCAGCAGCTGGTTCAAGGGGTCACCGGAGAGCTGGGTGGGGCACTCTGCCCTCTGCGCCGCCGCCGCGGGGTGAGAGTGGACGACCTTTCGGCACGAAGCGCCGTCTCTGTTCTCTGGCCCCACGGTTCGGCTGGCTGCTCAGCCCGAATCGGACGAAGCACCACAAGGAGCTCCAGCGGCTCAACGCATCTGCAGAACGAAGGCAAATGAAAAACCTGGGAGCATAACGATCATCTTCCTCCGGCTTGTTTAGACTCAAATGCAGCCAGTCAATGACTCACTCGGCACCTTCTGAGCTCAGCCACTTAGCCAAGTGTTTAGCATTACAGACACTGTTTACATCCTTAAGACCGCCACATGGCTGCCATTAAAATATTTACCCCTTGGAGCGCCGCAGGGACCAAGAGGGTGGATGTCTGGACAGAAATACCCAACTGAGTAATG
Source organism: Poeciliopsis paucimaculata (assembly GCA_903067055.1). Classification (NCBI taxonomy): domain Eukaryota; kingdom Metazoa; phylum Chordata; class Actinopteri; order Cyprinodontiformes; family Poeciliidae; genus Poeciliopsis; species Poeciliopsis paucimaculata. The sequence goes on from CAEGAD010052882.1 coordinate 20,433, forward strand.
AGATCGGTTAGGATCTGTCAAGAAGGAAGAAAAAAATAAATACATTTTTTTTCTGGAAAATAGCAACAAGTTGGTACAGTATGGAAGATAAAGGCTGATCCAATCAACTATCAAGTCATTAATTAGCTGGATGCCAAGAAGACAGGAGGAAATGGTGGGAATTTGTTCACAAAGTAAGTTTATGCAATCATTTGAAAATGCTTGGTGATCAACTTTAATAAAGATTTGTATGAATTTCATAGGGTTTGATTGGTGTTTCTTGTTAAATGTAGTCATAAAATTGTTATTTTTTAATGTGGGTGAATAATGTCCTGATACTCAGGGCCCAGGAAGCTGCTACAGTGAGAGATACATTTATTTTCAGGGTTTTGACACTTTTTTTTTTGCTTTACCAATAAATGTGGATGGAGCTGTAATCTCCGGCTTTGTTTTTGATTGATAAGAAGCAAGAGAAGATGTGAAGAGAAGCAGACACACCTCACACTCTACATTACACCCACTTCCTTTCAAGTAAAAGAAACAATCCATCCGTAAGCCCCATCCCCGATGGCAGCGCGCAGACGCACCGAGTGCCCCGATTTCACTTCCAAGCCACAAACAAATAAGCTCCACTTATGATACATGTCGGCTTGGCTGGCTGCGCAGATCTAATATTCACCGTGAGTCATCATCTGTGGAGGGGAAACAGTGGCCGCTCTCTTTCCATTTTCCTGCAGGTACACTGAAGTGCATTCAGTTCCCATTGGGGGGCCTCGGGTTTGTGTTTTTCACCCCACAGCGGCCGGCTGATGGTAGAACCGGGCCGGGACGAATCCGTCACGGTTTAGCAGCACCAGCGTTGGCGTACGCTTGGCCTCGGCGAAACACAGCTACAATAGGACCTCTGCCTCGCACAAAGACCGCTATTGATCCACGAGTGGCTGGGAATCAGAGGAACGTGGAGGGAATGATAAGGCTGTCGGTGCCGACTCAGTCCCGCAGAGAGAGGCACCCTGCTGGCCTCCAGGGCTCCAGCCGGAGGTCAGCGTCTCTGAGGCGGCTCCATAACTACCAACTAGTGAGAGAGAAGACTGGAATGTTTTATACATATTCTCCTCATATGTCTTTAGTCTACCTTTTGAATTTACCTGGAAAGGTTTTGACATGTTAGCAAAGTCTGTAAGAAAGTCAGATTTCTTAATCTTGATTCTTATGCAGCGTCAATAATTTTAATTATTGTTAAAACAGCGGTAAGCCAAAAATAAATAAATTAATACATATTTCCAGTGATGAAAATGATTTGAGCAGATGTGAAACTAACTTCTGGTGGCGCTTTAGGTTCCACCTCTAATGGTAAGGCTCGACGGTCGGACGAAGCGAAGTTCCTCCACTCTAATCCATCATCTGCTGCAGATAGCTCTCTCAGGGATCACCTCTAATAAATCAGATACTTTTACATGGCAGTCATTTGTATCCGTGCCCACCTGTGTGTAAAGCCCGCTCCGTATTTGAGGGGTAATCTCTGGAGAGGTGTGAGCACGCGCGGGGGGGGGTGGAAATGTCAGGAGTCTTGGCATGGCATTTGGAAACACCAGCAGGTGTGACAGCGAAGACTTGACTGTCTCTTACGAAAGGGCCACAGTAATCAGAATGATCATAACAGAATTAAATATGAGGAGAACCGACAGGCGGCTGGAAGAGGAGATGTTTTCAGGCCTTAAAATAAATTAGAAGCAGATAAACAGACAAGGTACGCAACGATGCAAAGCAGTCCAGAGTGAGGGGGAGGTGCTTAATTTTTACTTTTCTTTTGACAAATGTTAAAAGTGCAGCATGGATGTGTACTCAGCCCCATTTACTTCGAAACCCCACTTAGACCACCTTTCCCACAGTGGAACATGGTAGTGGCAGCATGATGGTCAGGGGATGCTTTTGTTTTTAGAGCTGATGGAAGGGAAAACCGAGACAAATTCAGTCTGAGCGGACTAGTCAAAGTCCAAACTGCCTTGGAAGGTGATTTTAACAGACAATTTAAACCTATTTTAAAAAGATGAAATGGCAAACACCACACTATTTGTTTTCCTCTTACAGTTATGCGCTACTTTATGTTGGCTTATTAGAGCATCCCAGTGTACTCCATTGAAGCCTGTGGTTAACATAATCTGAATATTTTCCCAGAGTCCTTTTGTCAGAGTGTTCACAAGTCTTTCACAGCAGTTTAAATCATATCAATATGAACAAATGAAGGGGGAAAAAAAAGCTTGAAAGATTATCATAAGGGCTTCACACGGCCTGAATGAATTATCAGACTTTTAAAAAATGTTTTATTTTTTTTTAAATTGGAAGAGGTTGAATAAAACTTGTCATTTTAAAAGCGTGCAGGACTTGAGCTGGCGCGCGCTCGGTGGGAGTTTCTCTTTCGTCACCCAATTATGCATTTTTCACGCTGGCTGACCTAATACGCATCCCAGCATGGGAAACGGGAGCAGTCATTAGTCACCGCGCCTCGCCGCAGCCCTGTTTCACCGCTCCGGCTATGATCTTTCGCTCGCTCTTTTTTAAGATTCACGTCAGGTTCCTTCGCTCCGCGGCTTCGCGTCGTGTCCAAAACCTGAAGCGGCCGTTAATAACGAGCCAGAACAAGGCGAGGTGTGGTCCTCTGTCTCTCTGGTCCTTCCTGAGGACGACTGAGCGTAAATACAGATGTGAAAGGGAGAAAAAAAAAAAAAATATATATATATATATATGCTTCCAGAGCGTACTGTAAGATTAAAGCCAGGGCTCTGGGCCATTTCTTTATTCCAGGCCGAGCAGCTGGAAATCCCTTCAACAGTGAAGGAACATGGACAGCAAGGAGGTGAAAAACGCTGCCTGCTGATAGCAAAGCATCTCCACCAGGAGCCTGATGTAGCCTGTCAGGCGCTCGAACCATCTACCGCTAAAATCTCTCTTAAGTGCCATACTGAAAAAAAAAAAAAAGAAAAAAAATCCTAAACTGAGAACAATGTGAGCCGCAGTCATAAGTTTTCATCTGACTGAAAATGGATTTGTTCCCTGACAGGCCCGGTTCATCATAATTTACTGATCACACGTGGCGACACGTTACAGTCGCTTCGGTTCGTTTCCTTCCCGTTTTCTAATAATACTTCCCTCCCAATCAGAATCACTAGTTCGATTTTAATGGAGCAAAAGTGTAGAAAGTTATTACTTGTTTCAACATTTTAACAAGTTTGACATGAAGATTAAAAAAAAAGTATAATGCTAGTATAACGATATAGCGGGAAACTTTTAAAGAGAAAGAAAGCCATCGTTTGCATTCGATGTCATTCTTTACGGATTTAAATTTTTTTTTAGTCAGAACATTTTATGACCCAGCTCCTTGTTCTACGCTTTGCTTCGTCCAGAGGTTTCGGACCCTGAACTGTTGGACCCGATTGAACCCAATCGCTAACATTTAGCCTTAGCATATCTGCCAGTTGAGTTGTTAAAGAAGTGCTGCTATGAAGCTTACCAGAAATTAAGCTTGTGCTGCAAACAACCGTAAATCAACATCTTAAACGTTCCTCTTGGTCAACTGCTCAGTAATTTGAAACGTCGCCAACGCGAACCGAATGGCTTCGTTCACTTCCTCCGCTGCCATTCTTCTGGTCACCGATTGGCCAGGTTGAAATTCAACCGGAGAAATTGAGCTCAACGGGGGAAAATAACATATTGCACATTATTATATGTTTTTTCCTTTGATTATTTTTCTAAAATACTTCAATTGCATATTAACAGGATGACAAACAGAAACAATAGAAAGACTATAAAATGTGTGAGCATTTTTCTCTAAAGTGTCACTTATATCAAAGCAAATTTTGGGAGGTAGAATCGAGAAACTGCAGTACACAAATAAAATACAATTTCAAGAGGGAGTCTGAAACGAAATGATTAATTTTTACAACGCTAGTACTGACATGTCCCAGACATCGACTCGACTTCGGAGAAATAAAAATGAGATGCAGCCAACAATCCACAGCCATAATCAGCCGCCTTCCGTGCGAGTGGAGCTTCACGTGCCATGAAAAATGATGCATATTAAAATGTTTAGCCTTTTAATCACTCCCCATAAAAGGAAACTTGTTTTTTGGTGAATTTTGCAGATGGGATTGCTGATTCTTGAGTAAACTTTGGTGTTTCGGGGAGGAGAGATTGGATGTAGCATTGCAGGGTTATTAAAAGTTTTTTATGCAGAGTGTTGGAGTCCCCGTAGACTGGTGGCAGAAAACAAAGCCTTTGTAGAACACACTGTGAATTTTGATGATTTGCTTTCCGCCCCCCCGCTTTGACTCAGACATATCGATGCTGCCAGACACTCTAATAATCTGTCTCCCTGTTCAGTTTCGAGCGAAGGACAGAACAAAACCTCAGGTTGTTGTGGAGCACAAAACATAAATACATATTTTATTGCGGCAGAAAAATAGTTTGGAGCAATCCACCAGGAAAACAATGTGCAGAAAATCAACCGCGATGCTCAAGGTTTCTGCAGAAAGTGGAAAGCCAGCTTTGACGTCAGGGCGTCAAATTGATCTTCACAAGGAGAGGCATGCAAGGATTTTCACAGAAAGGGGACGAAATGCAAAGATCTGTGGACTGATGGACGAAGACATATCTGACCCTCCAGGCCCATCCTCGTCCCTTCTTTTCAAACTCGAAGACGTCTCTCAGCACTTTCAAGGCCTTCGTTTCTCCTTTCATGTGATCCACTTTGACTTTTCACCGACTTGGACCCCAGAGAGTAGATTAGCCCAAACATCTTCCTCTATCAGTTCCATTACATGTAAGACATTTGGTCTTTTTTTTTAAAGAAAAGAAAGAAAGAAAGAAAGAAAGAAGGAAAGAAAGAAAGAAAAGCCACTACACGTTGAAGAGATCGTACACTACAAACTAAAATGTATAATAATTAGCTTCAAGTCCACGAATACTCAGTTAATGAATATATATTCAAAATTTTTTAAACTCAAATCTTTCAGATCATCAAACAAATCTCCAAGTGAGCCAAAAACCAGTCCAGAGAAATCGTTATCTTCCCCAAAACGTAATAGCAACGCTGTGACTGCCAAGTGGACCGGAGAGCGCTCCAACAGGAAGCGGACCACAGCGCGGGGCATTTTGAGAAAATACAAGCAAAACGAAATGGCTCGTGGTCCTCAGTTGTTTCTTTCAAGTAGTTCTTGTTGCAGCGCCTCCACAGGTGAGGAGGCGAACAGCTTGCTCAAAGGGTCTGGTTGGTTTGACTCAGCGCAGTCGAAGAAATGTTGGAGATTTAGTCCCAATAGAACCAAGTCTACCGGAAAAACAGGCTTCATTTAAGTCTAAAGCATCCAACTTTGATACGGAGATGAATTTACAGTAGCACTACCAGTGAGTTTAAAAGCAGCCTGTAATTTCAGCGAGCGCGCTGAAGCGCTAAATTACTCCTCCTCTTAGGGATTAAACTCAACACAAAGCCTCCAGACAAAGCCTGTCATCTTCTCCGGGTTAAACCTGACCCGGTCACATTCCCACTCCGTCACCCTGAAGATGGAAACAGCACCCGACACGCGCCTCCGCAGAAAACCACTCACATCTGCATTGTTTCCGTGACAGTAAACATATTGTTTCTGCTCATGTACCTGCTGCTCCGTCTCCGCTGTGAAGCGCTGATGGGACCTGTAATTGTACGTTGGGTGCTTATCATAACAATAGAGCCCTGGCTGCACGCGCCCGTCTGTGAAGAGCAGCACAATTAGGCGCATTAAAAGTAAAAAGCGGCGCTGTTAATGATGCCGGCGGATATCTGCGGCGCTGAAACTCCAAATGAGCCCGAATCAGATGAGTGAGGGAAGCAGACGTTAGCCTTCAGGATTATCTGTAGATTCAATTCGACAGAATATTTGTGCAGTTTGCTTGACCATTGTTTAGGCTAGCCTCAGCTTAGCCTAGAAGCTAACTTAGTTTGAACTGGATTACCGGTCCCAGACCTGGATCATTTCTTTGGTCACCCTTGATCTGTCCTGATGTTCGTGGGATGATGGCCATGTCAGGGGTCAAACCTGCATATGATACTGAGACACACTGGACTCATCTTGATTTTTCACAGCTTCTGTAGTTACCCCAATGACATCAAATGGCATTTCTTCTGAACACTCCTTCATAAAAGACTCCACATCTAGAGGCATTCGGGATAAACTATCTGGGTGCACATATTCCCTTCTTGCCCTTCACAGAGAAATGAAAATCTGCCAGCTCTGCAACCCATCAACATCCTGTTGCATTTAGTTTGGCAGTGGACAACACATATGTGAGTGGATTATTGTCACTATAGACAGTGGAAAATGGAACATAATACAAATGGTCTCTGAATTTCTCTGTTACAGCCCATTTAAAGGCGAGAAACTCCAACTTCCCAGAATGCAAATGATAATTTTTCCCCTGACAGCTGTTAAGGTGCATGAGCCATAGGCAATCACACGAAGCTTTCCATTCTGCTTTTGGTACAGCACAGCACCTAGACCCCAGATTGGACGCGTCCGTGTGAAGAACAAATGGCTGTGAGAAATCTGGAAAGCCAAGAATAGGGGGGTTGACAAGGCAGTCGATGAGTTGTTCCAAAATCAACTGGTGTTTTTCAGTCCACTGAATGATTGTAGCTCTGCTGCCACTTTTTGTTGGCCACTTTTTCTTTTTGTCCATTAATGGCTCATGCTTTGTAGGTGCTTTCAACAGGTCATTTAGCAATACTAGCAATACGTGAAAAGTCCTTTATATCTTTCCTGTAATAGCTCAAGAGTTCAAGAATTGCTCTCAACTCACCAATATTTGCAGGATGTTTATGCTTTAGGGTTCTTACATCATCAGTGTCAGCTGGGTCCATTCTGTTGCCCTCAGCAGATACGATCCTGCCCAGGTACCGCACCTCAGCTTTAAACAGGTCGCACGTTTTAGGTTTTAGCTTGATCCCATGCCGCCTCAGACGCTGCAACCCTGCTCGGACATGACTGACGTGATCTTCAAATGTCCTGCTGAACACACGGACATCATCAAGACATGGTACACACATTTCATCTCTCAAATCGGCTAAACATTGCTCCATGCAGCGCTGAAAAGCTGCGGGTGCATTCATAAGGCCAAATGGAATTTGTATCCACTCGTGTAGACCCCAGGGGGTCACAAAGGCAGTCAAATGCCTGCTGTCTCTGTCCATGAGTCCCTGATGATATGCTTTTCCTTGGTCCAGGAATGAAAAGTAGGTGTTTCCTCCCATGTTATCCATTATATCTTAAACCCTGGGAATCGGGCAGCAGGATGTGTTTTTTTTTGTTGAGCTCCCTGTAATCTATACATAAACACAGGGTGCCATCTTTCTTTCTTACGCAGACAATTGGCAAGGAGTAAGAAGATGTGGATCTTTCAACCCACCCCTGCGCTATGAGATTCTGCAGGTAGTCTTTCATTTTCCTCTACAAAGGTTTTGGCACAGACTGGTATGTTTTTGACACAGGTTTAAGATTCTGTGCAGAGCAGGTAAGCTAACGGTGTCTTTTCCTTCCAAATAGCTCCGTAATTGTAGACCGGGTGTTATAGCACGGATCACAGAATCAATAACAGCTGTCTCTATATAGCCGTTGGTAAGCCCACTTTCAATCTGTCTTGCCAGGCTAGAGAATGTCAGTCGATCCTTCTGCCCTGGCTCTCCTATCTGTCCAAGAATCTTGAAATCTTTGCTCCACATTGGATTTCCCTCTCACCAAACGATCCCAACGGTGCCTCCAAATGTTAGCTTTAATTCGACAAAAATATTTGTACAGTTTGCTTGACCGGTTTTTTAGGCTAGCCTCAGCTTAGCCCAAAAGCTGACTTGAGTATAGCTCTTAATAAAACTCAAGTTATCACAGAGACCACAAACGCTCCCTGCCCATGTAGCGTAGTTGATTCTGCCTTGTCTTGTGTGGGAAGTAACAGCCATACAACAGCTGATCTGAAAGCATTTTTGATGCTCCTGCATTCAAATAGCAGAAAATAATAGTCAAAACAGGTTTTCTTTTCTCATCACAGTTTTCCACAGCGCCTGTTTAACCATGAACAATTCTATTTTCAGCACATGGATGATGTGATTCACACATTCGCAATGTTTCATGTGGTATAAGAGCAGCTAGATAACTGCTAACACAGTTCTATCACTGCTGTTTTGCAACGGATCTGTGGTCTTTTCAAAATAAAAGCTGCCGGTGCTCATATGTTTTCCTACCGGAATAGCTTCTCACTTGACAACCTAGTGTAATAACGTCACACTGCTACACTCATTCGGCAAACATCATAAACCTAAATACAGCTATAAACCTTATAAGTCAGAATTTTATAGGTTTATACCCTGCAATTTTAGATCTAATAACAAAATCAAATGAGCATTATACCCTGCAACACAGACTGACGGGAATCACGAAGAAACGCAACAATTCGACATTACATTACAATTAACCAGTCATTAATTATGCATGGTTTCATCATGTCTTCTAGTAGCTCAGTTTATATTTAATTCATAAACAGAATTTTAAGTCACACCACATATTTTGCTTTTCAGCTAATTAAGGTTTTTATTTAATAAGTTTCACAGCTGCGGTCATGTTTCTGCCAGTAGAGTTCATAACGTCTGGAAGTCCGGCTCACTTTCGACACAGCAGGAGGGCCGTGGACACAAACAAGCTTTTCCACACATCATTTCTTATCCTACTGTCAGCACTTTGTGTCCTTCTTTCCTCATATATTTCCTTCAGCCCCTGTGACTTTCTTCCTTTTGAACGGAAAGAACAGCACTAAATGCGGCCTATTAAAGTTTCTAAAGGAAGGAAGGAAGGAACCGCTCAGATTGGTAATTTGTTTATCTCCGAACGTGAAGATAAAGGACGAATGACGACGACATTGTGGCGGCTGGGAATTATTTCCGCGCATGAAACGAAGCCGAAAGCCTCCTGGCTGGTGAAGAAGAAGAAAGGAATGTTTTCATGATTCATTCACAAATAGAGGAAGAGACGAGGCATTTAGATCTGAACCAACAGGAAAACAATGAAACAAGCTAAATATACCATCTAATATTGACACATCCCTGAAGCAACCAACGCTACTTCAAGACACGCCGGTTCCAAAGTGAACAGCAGTTTGAGAACTGAATGCAAATTTTTTCTACATGAAATAGATCAAAGCAGGAGTCCTGTTTATCACCTTTAACTCTAAATTAGATGGTAGCCGATAGGCTACTTTTACATAGCCTATCTACTGTCGTAAAAGTTGGACAATGACGTAAACGTTGGACAACATCTGATATGACCGTTCAGACACTTTGAAAACAGTTGTATACGATTTAGTTCCACTGATGGAAGTGACGTGAATCAGATTCTTTGGGAGGTGAGAAGATTGGAATTGGGTCAATTCGATTGCCGTCAAAAAGTTGTACTGCTATATATGTGACTTCAGAATCAAACAGATGTGCTATTTCCACCTGAATTATTTGTTGTAGTTCACCACTGTGAGGCAATATCCCCAAGCAAACATCAAAACTGGATTTGGAAAGCTAACCCGAGCTAGCATTAACCATCTGAAAATGTGCTCTATGATTAAACACCAGATTTCTGTTCCAGTCAGAAAAGGTTTATTTGTTGCCCAGGCTTGCTGTTACTTTTTGTTTCTGTCTTCCAGAGAGGCCCGCTCTTCGTGATTGCACTCCGTGATAGCTGGTTAGCGCGAAGGCTCGGGGGCTCACGGTGGTCCGTGATTATCACACCTCACGCTGGGTGTGCTGATGACAGGAGAACCCCCTGCCCTCCACTCAACCCCGTCGCCCCGGCTGCCCTCGGGCCTCCTTCCTGTACCGCCCGCCCCTTCCTAATTCAAGCTGCGGCTCTGCTCTGATGAGCCCACACGGTGTGGGTTGCTGTGGGTCCGCCGTCCCGCTGGCGGCCGCCTCGGCGTCAGGTGGAGAGAGCCGTGATAGAAGGCTCCACCTGCTTACGTTTTTCCCGCCGGTGGTAAGTGGTTTGAAACGAGGCTGTGCTTCTCGGGCTCCGCCGCTGATTACGCTCTGTTGTGGCCTCTGTGATGGGAAAGTTGTTTGGTTTGGAGCCAGACACAGCCTCGCCAGCTGAAATACAGATGAAGCTGCGGCAATCAGCGGAAGGTTAAAGGAGACAGGTGCGACGTATGGAGCCGCATCCACAAAACCACGAAGAGTAGATGAAAGTGAGCTTCCTCAGACATTTAGATTGGAACATCTAATCATCGTATCTGCTGCCTTTTGTTGGTAGAAAAATAAAAGGCCATTAGACTTGAGGAAAGTTTGTGAATGTAATGTTCCAACTGCTCAAGCGGCATCTCTCGGAGTGAAAAATAAGCAGATACAACGGAATCTCAGGCCATAATAACAATCATCAAGCCTCAAAGCAAGCATCCAATGTTAAAGCTTCTTCTGTCGCTTCATTTTTGGCAAAGCGTAGTTTGTTTTCTGTTGCTTTTTTGCAACATTTTCGCAGCTTTCTTAACCTTTAACTATTAATCTTAATTGAAAACAATATATTGTCAAAAGGAGCAACATTTTCAATTAATTATAACTTTTAATCTGTTTATCAGGGTCCTTAAGACATCAGACCGGAGAAAAATGCTATTCTACACGTTCAGCTTTCAAGTGGCCATCATTCATGGAACCATGCAAATGTAACACACGGAGATAGAATTTCCTGGTTTTGCATCCCACGAAGTAATTATGCTGAGACGATAGAGTAGCTTGGACCTTAATCAATATGAGGTCAGCGACACTGATACTGACCTCAAGTGGGGTGACTACACAATACACAGAGGTGCCAGCATATGCATAAAAGAGAAAAAAATAAATAAACCTGCGCTTGCAAATATGGTGTGGCTTTCCCAGTGCCGCCCTGGGCAAGTGCCCACATGAAAAACCGCTGCCGTTTTGTTTTATATACATGTCATTTTCTGTCATGACTTACGTACATAAACTGAACACTCACAGTACTGCAATCATCTTACGTCTCTGTTTTATTGGATGCTGTGAAACGGAACTAATCTGGAGAAAATATGCTGCTTTTTAGAATATTTTCCCACATAACAGCAGACGACTTGAAGCTTATCAGAAGACAAAAACATCCCCTCATACTGGCGAGCTTCGTCTGAACCGCGTCGTCACCCTGCCACTTAGGCAACCATTTTTCTTCCCATGGGCAATGAAGTGTAAGAAAAGCCAAATTTAATTTGGGAAACAGTATAAATCTGTGCGCGTCGGCTGATAAATTCTAGACTCAACTAGCACGGCTTTGGGAGGAAAACAATCAAGCACAATGAGTTAATTCAGTTAGCGAGAGCTGCAGGCACTGGGACTCTTTGACACCAGCGTTCGGCAGAACCGGCAGAGGCTTGCCGCCCCACTGGGCCCGTGTGACAGGGCTCTAACTCCTCCATCCATTCCTCGCAGGCTCCACCGTTAAGCAGCCCAGCGCTGAAAAGATCCCATACATCAGAGTTTTGTCAGCAAGATCTGCAATAGTGTCTGGACCGCTTCGCTGATTCACAATAGGGCCTTTTACCTCAAGGCACACAAAGGTAGGAATGAACAAAAGACGGTGAAGTGCTCACATATGGGGAGGTGACAGAGAAATACGTTTCTGTTACCGTTTATTCCAGCCTTATTGCTTCTTTAGCCTCTGCATTCACTGTTTTATTAGCGTTCTTTAGAGACAGGCGTTGGTTTTCGTTCCCATGAGTGATGCGGGAAAAAAAATGTAAACAAAGCAACTTTTAAAAGTCACACTGTTACAGGAAAACATAGAAATACTAATAAATGTTCAGCTCAAACTGAGTTTCCACTTGTTTTCTGTTTGCTAGCTAGCTAGCGATCAAGGAGTTAGCCAGCTAGTCGTGCCAGATAGTGGCAAGTCACGTAGTCGTTTCAATCAAATTAACGTTGTTCAGCAAAACGAACTGCAACGAGACGTAAAAATTTGCCTTAAATACAATGTTCAGTTTCAAAAATAAGGTGAAGATTTATAGTTTGATTTTTTGCTACTTCGGCCTCAATATCCACTTTTAGCAGAAGAAGTTTTAACATTCCTTTAGAAAGGTTCTGCCATCAAGTTATACATTCATTTATTATAATAATATTAGCATCTGTCTTTAAAACATATGCAAAGTAAATTAGTCCTAATATTTGTCCCCCCGTTTCGTCGAAGTTCTGCTACCGCTGCGTCAGCAGAGACACTCCTGGCCGATTCTGCTCTGAAACTTGTGGAAGCGGCACTTTCCCAGAACTCCCCTGAAAGGTCTGAGGGGCATTTCAAAGCTCCGTAGCATGCATTTGAATTGGACATGGTTTTTAATTACTTCTGTCATTTCTCTTTTCTAGCCGTCCTTGCTGGGATTGCGTTTTTCAAATTCCCACCAGCGTTTCCGTGACACCCTCCAAGTCCTCGAACGAAATCCTGCATACATTAGAGTAGGACATAGTCTTGACTCCACTCAGAATTTGGTAACGACTGAAAAAACATAAATACAGAGAATTTTGGATGAAAATGTTTTGGGTTTTAAGGAATAGAACCAAAGCTTACAAAGCATCAGACTCAGCTGAGATCAGCAAGTGGTTGAGTTATTCACATTGAGCAGCCTGGAGCCATTTCCTGAAGGATTTCCTGCCTCCGGGACTCAGGAGAGCCAAAGTGAAGCATCTGTTGTGCTGATGTGAATAAAGACAGAAGAAACCCAGGGGTCTTCCTTGATCCTTCTCTATTGATTTCAGATGTTTTCAATCCATCTCTCTCTCCCGATGAGGGAAATGAGATTATTAACCAGCCTCACTTGGTGACACCTTCCAAAAAAAGAGGCAGAAAAAGTCAATGATGCCAGATGATATCCAGAGAATGAGAGTGAAGTAAAACAAAGCAGTAAAATGAAGGGACAGAATGGGTACTAAATGTCTTGTTTGTGGCTTCAGAGCACTTAAAGTTAAACCAGACGTCCCCGGGTTAAAATGACTCACATTTGGGAAATTATACTCAAGAAATCCAAAGCGTTTCTGGTGCAACTTGGCCGTCTCCCAAAAAGCGTAGCGTGTAAAAAGTCTAAGCTCCTGAAGTGATAGAAAACAACTTTGTTGGAAGCTTGAGGCGTCATCAGGGTCGTCTCGGTCTACCAATAAAGTTCAAATGTTGTTGGACTCTTAACCTTAGCATATCGTGTTTCAGAGCCATTGCTTTCATCAGCAACGGGAACGGATTCTTCTGTGTCTCAAGTTGCCGCTTGAGGAATCACTAGCATGCTTTGCTTTCCAGGCTTATTGCTTTAAAGCGCATTAAATATTTATTATTATTTGAACGTTGAAACTCAAGCAGACTTGAACAGATTTGACACGAACGTTTCCCTGATGGCAGTGCCTCTTCCCTCCGGTCTCGTAATCTCGCCTCGGCTGTAATCTAAGGACGTGTGTTGGAACGGAACAATTTAGCCGGGAGATGCCACCTTCTGATTGGATTCAATAGACTGTGCGGACGCAGGGCTGCATGTTTAGAACAAGTCCGTCCTGTCAGCGGTTGGCCGTGCTCGCCGCAGCAGCTTGGCTCAGGAGATGAAGGTAATCATCCAAATAATGGACTTCCTACGGCAACAAAGAGACTTCAAGGCATCAGTATGTTTGAAATTGTCTTCTAGTGGGTGCCTTTTTTTCTGCATGATCTGCTGTCTCTGCCATTTCCTTCTGACAAAGGTTTAAACAACGGGAGGGCTTGAAGGAAAAAATATGCTTCTGTGTAGCACCAGGTGATCCAGGAAATTAGTACAAAACAAGAATCTAGTAGAATATGCCTGACTGTATCTTGCAGGATCTCCACATTAAATTTAATTAGGGGGTTGAGTGCCCCTAATATGCTACCTACCAAACAGTAGATGCAGGTTGACATCTTTTTTAATGTGCTTCGCAGGTTGGCCTCCCTAACCTAAAAAAAAAACATTAAATGTTCAGCCCTTATGTCCTGTCCAAATGCAGCTCTAAAAAAAGACAATGGAAGTCTGGCTTCGTCACTCCATTTCATGAACCGTGGCACCTTTCCAGTCACATTTAGACACCATTGAATATCTTTATGTCAGTGATTTCTCACACTATGAGTGATTCATTGGTCTTGGTGAAGGGTGATCAGAGAAAAAGAAGTGACGCTCGAGTTCCCTTCAATGTTGAAACTTTCAGACCAGGTGTAAAGAACTCGCGTAGATCAAGGTAGGAAATAATTTGTCTCCATTTCTTAAGAACTGCTGAATTTTTAGGAAATGAAACACACCGTATAACAGTCCACCGACAGCATCAGTAAAATATAAAGCAAAGCAATCTCGGAGAACAGTTGGAACAGTCCAAAGGCGGGATCTCTACATGAAGCGCTACAACTGCCATCATGTTTATTTCAGTTTCTTTCTTCCCCGTTCAGATAGACACAATCAAGTTCACTCTCAAAAACTCCAACACTAATAGGAAATATCTGAGAAAGCCTTGAAGATAAGTGAGATGAAATAAAGGCATAAAAATTCAGCTGCCAAGAGCCCGACCCGCACTAAAAGAGAGTCCCCGCGGGCCTTCGCAGGGGGATGTGAGGAAGGTGAAGAAGAGCCCTTCTGATCATGTTTAATTCCGGTTTTTATTGGCAGAGCCACTGAACGAAGCCTTTGTTACACAAAGCCAGAAAATTACCACACGGGGACAGACAGGCTATGCACACAGCAGACAGGGACACTTAATGAAAAATACGACGTTACAAGCTCAGCTTGCAGTCCTCCATTATTTCCTCATCTGATGTTTACGGCTGCTCATAAAGCAATTTGAATTATGAAGCAGACAGGTTTATACGTTTGGATTATTTTGCGGACATTTTAATGGAATTTTCAGGAATAGGAGTGTAATGTTTTAAATTGGTTCTTATTTTTAAGGCTATATTTCACAAATGAGGAATATAGAGGCAGTTGGGGAAGAAAATTACAATTACAACGGACATCCAGCATTGTGGTTTCCATCCTGTATTGATTGTTGTTAAGCATAGTTAAGCCTTCTTTCACGACATTGAGCTTTTTATTCTTTTGTCAAAAAAGTCATTGGATCTTAATTGTCCCAGTTAATATAATATTGGATGGATTAATGCTGTGTTTGATTTGTCTTGGAAGTCAGAGCTCAGATCTGGGAATGGCGTCAAAACTGGGTTGAGCCTAATGCTGCTTAAGCATTTTCTCTGTTTCACATATTAAATTTTGATAGATTTTTCACAGATTATCTCTCACGCCGAACTGTCACAACTCCAACACAGTTTTAACAAAATATGTAAAACAAAATTTTTTTTTAATAAAAGCTACATACGGCAGCTTTAATTTCACTGAGGAGAGGGCTGGTCAGGAGGGACGTGGGTTAGAGAGTTAGAAGACATGCAGCAAATCAAACCCAGGCCAACCGCCTCAGGGACTATTACCTCCGTACATGTGAACGCTGTCTACCAACTTAGCCTCCCATCCTTGCACCACAAACCTTCCACCATGCCCCCCGTTTCCCACAAAGCGTGTAAATCTGTCCTTCTTCTAAAGTCTGGTCACGCCTCCCCTCCACCTCACCATCCCTTTCATCCCGCCTTAGGCTCACATTGTGCATTCATTACCATTAAAGACTCCACGCCTCGTCTCGCCATTAGGTCTCGTTACTCCGCTCTGAGCTTTCCCTGACATTGGTCACACTATGATCGGGTAATCTGCTCTGAATTTACGCAGGATTTCCTTCAGGGGGATTCTCAGAAGCAGAACTACACAAAAAGCACTCAGCTTACATTACCAATGCAGGGCGACGCCTCATTGAGCTGGATGGCTGCAGCTATTGATGCAGCCATCAACATGGCAGAGCTCAGTCTGAGCCCAGGGATTAGGAGAAGGGCAGGAGGGTTTCGCAGTAAAGTCTACAGAACTGCTTTCATTTATTTGAAAGAAAGTAGCATAAACATCTTACATATAGGAACCTAATAAAGTACTGACATTTGCTAATCATAGGTTAAAAATCCAGGAAAACCGTGACAAAGTAAACTTGTCGCTTCGTTGGAAATCAAAACGCAAGAAGCAACAATTGCCTTAGTAAACTACGCCACAAGAACCTCCCAGAAAATCATGTGTTTGTGATAAAGGGGAAAAACCTCCAGAGTTAATGCCCCACGGGTAATTAGACATGAGGGTAGAGTATGTAGGAAGAGCAGAAAGTTTGTGAACCCCAACACAAAGCCTGTCAATCAAAGAAGAAAACGAAAGACTTACATTTGGTTAACTTGTCAGGGTAGTTGTCTCCAATTGAGCTTAACTGGCTCAGACGATGAAAAAGGTGAACACTGACGTTGGGATGTTGATCAGCACCAGGCAGCTCTTAATTGATAGGGACAAGGTGGTAAAGAAGCAGTCGTTTGCACTGGATTAATCCTTTCACAATCACATGGAAATAGGTAGCTGCATGTTTTTGTTTTGGTGTTAATGTCAAACCATCTCCAAATCATTACCACGATTAAGTTTAGAGTATTAAGAGTATTTTCCCTTCGCTCTTTTATACATTATGTGACGAAAAGGAAGAGGGTCTACAAACGACCCCAACGTTAGGGAACTCCAACCCTGGTCCTCGAATCAACTGATTGGTAAAAATTAGTAAAGGTCTGACAATGAGATATTGACTATAACACTAGAGTTTGCTAGGTTTGGGCACCCCTTCCCAACAGAGTCAATCCCATGTGCTTTGGTGTCCACTAAAAGCTAAGCCGGAGAGTAAGACAACGATGTCCCAGTATCGTTTGATGCAAGATTAAAGACACGTGTCCTAAACAGAAAATGTGACATTTCTTAGATCAAATTAAGAATTTGATTGTAAAACAATATTCTGTAGCCACCTGAAATAGCTTCATTACTAAATTAATAAAATTACAGAAGCATGTTTTGATCACACATTAAGACAGACCAAAAACATATGGGCTAATTAAAGTAAATGGCCTCAAAAATCTGCATCAATCAAGCTCTAGCATCCACCAAAGACCAATTCCTTCAAGGCTCAATCAAGAAACTTTCTCTGCCAACTTATTCTGCCTCATAACGGCATTATGTCCGCCGTCCTCTTATTATAGTGAATGTGACTTGATGTTGCTCATCAATTCATTACGATGGCGACGAGCTGACATTTCCCCTCCAGAGCGGATCATTTATTTGGAGCACCTTGATGGCAGCGGAAGGGCTGTTAAAGCCGGCGAGTCAATTGGCGGATGGAGAGCGAGTTATTGTGACAGCCAGCCTGCCTAATTGTTCATTTGAGGTAATCACTCGACAAGTTAGAGCAATTTTCAAGCACAATGCCGGAGACTAATGGAGGCGGACGTGCTCGCTTGATGAGATCAGAACCAGGGGGCTGCTAGGCCCTAAAGAGGGCATTCACCTTAATATTCAGGAGATTCTTTGTACTGATTGGGGGGTATCTGCGAATAGAGCAAAAAAAAAGTTGAAATATCGCTAAACTTATATCAAGAGATCTCCTGGTATGTTTTTCTTCTTCAAAAGAAGAGTACATTTTGAGGGAAATCCCACTGAAACAACTCGGCTCAATCAAGACTCTTTGTCAAGCTCTTAGCATGCAGGAAGAGTCTCCTGCCCACTGCCTTTTGTTGGATTCAGTGTGTGTGTGTGAGTGTGTATTTGAGAGGCTGTTGGATGTGATGGATGACCGTGCAGAGCTGGGGCGTTCTCGGTTTAATTGTGATGTCAGCGCATGTCTGTGGCAACCCTGGTGGTGAGGGGTGACGGACAGGAGTGGGTAGCTGCGTCTCTCTACGTTGTGTGCAAAGGGAGGAAAGAGCTGAGGAAGTCGGGCATGATGATGTTTGCTTTGAATTTTAGGGCGAACTGTAAAGCAGGCAGGGACTCGAACCAAAACATGTCTGGGGAAAATAAAAGTCGGATGAGTCAAGAGTGAAAGATTAGCTCAGCAACACAGTGGAAGTGTCACGAAGTTTCCTGGCTTAAAGGTCTTGGATCGGCCATCATTTTCTATATTTTCATCCCTGACATTAGCATTGGGGACATCTGTGCTGCTGCTACATGTTTAGCATTGAGATGGTGTTTTAGGCTAGCGTAGCTTCACTGGAAGGCTAAGTATTTCTAGCACAACTTGAACACAACAGTAGTCCTTCCAGTGTCCAATCAGATTGGTTGAGAAGCAGAAATGAACCTCCAGTTCCGGTCCTATAGAAAACTGAACAAAAGGCAATTTCTTAATATCAAAGAGACGTTAACATAATTAAATATATCTCAGGTCCTTTTGTTTGATATTTTTGATAATCCAATAAAATGACAACTTACTCTGGCCCTGTTCTCTGTCGTTTTTCATTTTCATCGGAACCGCTGGAACAGATGCTGCCATGTTTCCGGGTTCAAAGACCGGGCGAGAAGTTTATGAACCAGAACAAAAATGTGTCATTCAACCCCAAAACAAAACAACTACTTCACCTGTATGAACTCTTATTTCCAGTCCGTTTCTAAATCATTGTTCCACTGTAAAAAAAAAAAAAAACACAGCTGAGAGTTTACATATGAAATATGCTTTTACACCAGAGATCAGAAGGAAGAAGATGAATGGATGGATGGACACACACTCCAATGTGCATCTTTAATATTAAAACCAGCATGAAAACACACTGATTGGAGCTGACAACGCAGGTCATTTTTCATACTTAATTGCTTTTTTCCATCCTTTATTCTAAATATTCTAAAAAAACAACCAAGTCCCGTGCTCTTCGAGGCTGTGTAGGAGCCGTGTTGAAAAAGCCGGACATGAATCATGGGCCTGGGATGTAATGGCGTGAGGTTTGCTTTCTCACAATTCTGTACTTAAAAAGTTGGAAGTACCTCCTGGTGACCTTCTCCTGCTTTGTAGGCATTAATTATTTAGATTCAGAGTTCCTGGGAGCCGCTTCGATTGGCAGGACCAGGTTTGATCTATAAAAGCTTTGAAATTTGCATCACCTGGCATTTCGTAATGGTGGCTCTTGCACAAGCAACGACGCTGACTGGCTTATTAGAGAGAAACTTCAGAAAGTGGCCAGACTTTTCCTTATGCTTTCTATTCACAAAATAAATAAATAAAAAATACCACTGCCTATTTAGTTATTTAAAATCACAGACATTTTAACTGTATTTACATTAAACAAAAAAACTAAGCCAAATAAATTGTTTCTTTTGACCATCTGCAGTTGCATAATATGGCCAGATAGTGGTGCTGTTGCACCTGAGCTTTTAATTTGCTGTTTTAAACGGAAAATAATGCATATTGAAATGCATTTCAGCATAACTCAAACAGATGCATGGAGGGAAATCATTATTTAATCTAAGGCTGATTGGAATGGAAATAATATGAAGGGGAAAAAAAAACATTCTACTTGGCTGCAGAAGGGTTTTGAGCCATTTTCAATGCAGGGTTTAGAGCAGATTTTCTATTTGAAATCTAAACCTTTCTTTTAGAAAAAACAGTTTTCTGCAGGAATTATAAATGCTTGTTTTTAGAACACATCAGGAGAGAACTGTGTGTAGATCCAGGCTTTTTAGCGATTCCACTCAGGTTTGGCAAAGTAGGAGTCATGTTGTTTGCAAAAGAGAGAGAGAGAGAGAGAGGAGAAGAGAGAGGGAGAGAGAGAGTCCAACTCTCAGAGGAGGCTGAGCTTTCAGTGAACATAGTGAGGACTTCTTCAGGGAGAATATGTAATAAGAAACACAGCCGCAGCCTCTCCTTCGGAGTTGTAGACGCACAGATAAACAGGCGCGACTGGACAGAAATAGAAACTGACCAACTGTGCTTGTCCGCTGCCAATTTAGGCAAAAAAAAAAAAATACCAGATGCGGAGAGGAGAAAGAGGTGTTTGAATCCTGCCAGACGGCATAGAGAATCAGAAACGGGCAGACGAAGAAATATTACCTCAGAGAGCGACTGCTTTCTGCCAAAACGAGTAGCTTTAAAAAATACACATATATGAGCCGAGACATAAAGTCTGTCAAAAAAATTTCTCCTAGGACAAAACATTTATTAACCCGGACCTGCAGCTCTTTGTTCTCCCAAAGGGCCATCAAAATGACAGAACCATCACCATGACCTCACTGCCATGATGCCTGTTTTCTGCTTTAGACCAATTCAGTCTTCAATTGGATATCGGCCCGAAAGGCCAACAGACTGTAATGTGATTTGTATAAAGGAAAAAAAAAAAAGGGCCAAACATAAGAGGCTGGGAAGCTGCCGCCAACAAGGTTAGAGTGTTCCGGTGAAAGGTTATCCTACTGTGAATTGGTTCCTCAATCCATTTACCGCCGCCTCTGGTTCTGGTGGCTGTGACGGAGAGGCCGTGGTGTTGGGGGACGTCCCGGGAAGGACCGAGGCTTCTGTAGGGGATTTGTTTTGGTGCGCAGAGCGTTCACCTCAAGGTGGCTTCATTTCTTGACTCAGTGGCTCGCTCGTCAGTCGAGCCGAGTCCGAGCTCCGTATGCCAGCCTGATCCTGCTAATGAATTCAGTCGCCCGGAGTGGCGGCACGGTGCTGGTCACTGAGTGGGCTCCGGGGACAAGGGGACTGTGAGCAGCCATCTGTCGCTCCGCTGTGCACTCCATTTCTCTTTGATTAAACTCGACAAATCAATAAAACACCCAATAAAGGTGATTTGGATGCACCGCTTCATGAAAAGCGTCTGAAAACGTCTTGTAAAAGAACTCAAACCTGCTATCTGTTTGTCCAGCCCCTCCACCCTCTGAAGACGTAAAACCTTCAACCTTTCCTGGGAAGATTTCCCAAAAGCTTTTGGGAATGTGCATTTGTGAGGCCAGACACTAATGTTGGACAAGATGCTACTCTAATTCATCCCAATGTGTTTTATTGGGTAGATGGAACCCTTCCACTCTACTGAACGAATGAAATTGTGGTCCAAACTTTTAGCCATGTGGATGAATTTTCTGTACAGCCTTGACCCTAGTGGGGTAGTGAGGGGTGCTGGTGCCCATCTCCAGCAAATGTTTTGGGGGAGAGGCGGGGTACACCCTGGACAGGTCGCCAGTCTGTCGCAGAGGATGAAAATCATCTAGTCAAATGTATTTGGTCAATTATATTTAAAATCCAGAAGAATTTAGCTGTATGTTTGTGGTCTTACAAACATACAGCACAACCACAACCACAGTGGTTGTGGTTCTGCTTAATATGAAACCAATATAAAAGCCAAATACCTGCTCAATGAGTCCATGAAAATCCTGCACTAAAAGTTTCTAACTCCATCAACCACATATTGATGAACAGTGGTCAGGAGCCCCTTTGGACTTTCCTGCCCTAGAGTCTGGAGGCGTTGAGCTTCACACCGACACTTTTTTCTCTACGAATTGCTGTAAGGCTAATCTATAGCCAACACGAAGTTTGAAGCCGCTGACTCTAGAGAAAGTTGGTGATCTAGAGAACTGCGTTGCTCAGTTTGAGCTGACCCACCGTTACATGGCCGTAGCACCTTGCTATAAACCAAGCGGGTCTTAAGAGCGACCCATTCTTTCACATACTTGTCCCAAGTTAAGGGTCAAACATTTGTATGGTGCTGCCACCACCAGGTTTTATACTAGGGACAGTGTGCCAGCACACAGTCAGATATAAAAACGTGAAAAACTTCAGTATTACTTCATGTTGCTCTATCGTACAAAACTCCAATAAAACACACAGAAGCTTGTGGGTGCAAATTTAAAGGATGCAAATACTTTTACAAGGCATAGTAAATCACAAACTATCGCTTCCATTACCGCTGCACATTGCTCTGCCTGTGACCGTCCAGTGATTTGCAATAATTGCAGAGTGTTGTGGCGGTTTTTAATTCTCACTGGGTCTGTCATGTGTTGGTGTTCGGAAAGCCTCCAGCAGAAATTACCTGGATCCTCGGAAAGGTCTCAGAAGATATTAATCTTCTGTGCCGTATGTTTTTTCTTTTGCCCGTCTTTTTTCATATTCCAAACAAGCACATTTTATCATCTTCCTCCCAAGACAAATATAACCAAAAGTGACAGTTTCAATAAGGTTTGATGAAATCCCAACATTCCTTTCCTCCAAATCTGGCAGTAGGTGTGTTTCTTAGGAAATATAAGGAAACAGATTCCCATAATTCATGTTTGGTAATGGGTTTATATGCCATGTGTTGAATGTTAACACATATGAAATATGTATATTTTAATTGGTATTTAATGCTATGGTATAATATCCTAACTTTATTAGGTCCACTTGCTTTCTAACAAACAGTGAATTTTGGCTCCTTTAGTAAATAGTCACCAGTTTTGAACCAAAATCCAAAATGGCTGCTGCTTTTAGAGACATCAAAATATTCTGTTACTTGCACTTTTGATTTTATATAATATTGTGTAAAATGTTTTGACTTTAAATAAAAGAACTGCAGAGAAATTTGGGGGGGTTTTTTCTTGCCAAGCAGAGTTAGCTTGATCAGCTAACATGATCAGATTGATATATTCTGATTTATTAAACATTGTTCAGTTAGCAGCGAAGTCATTTCTCAGGATTGATGGGATGCTGTAGTTTTTTTTCTTCTAATATGTCATGCACATTTACACAGTAAAGGCAGATCAACAACAACGACAGGATCAAACTCCCCGAAGCTAGCAATGCAAGTAGCACAGCTAGCTACATGCATTGCTAGCTTAATTAGCTACATACATGCTCCAACTGGATTTCCTTTACACACAATATCAGCATAGAAAGAAAAATCACTTTAGTTTACTTTCCCTGATGAACATATGAATATATATTACATTTATCAATTGCCGTTAGCTAACAAACCCAAACTGAAAAGCTCCTCTTGTTCCGGTCTGCTATGTTGATCATCTCCTGTGTTTTGATCAAGTTTCTGTTTCTTCACCGCTGTCCGCCTAAAAACAACAATGCTACGAATTTCTGAAGCTAGAGTGGCTAAAAACACCGTTATGGTAGCTAAGAGTGAATTAGCTTGTCTTAGCATAGATATGAAACAAGGGTAGATGAAACAGGTAGATTCTACATTTTCAAAGAGCAGCTATGATGCCAAGCAGTAAAATCCTACTGTTGTTCTGTTATATGGTATAGCTCTGTCACTGAAAGCTAAAATCACAAACACTCTCTAATTGGCTGATGTCTTTTTTTTTCCTTTTTTTTTAGGCGGTTTTGTTTTCCCTAAGAACACAAAACCGTATCCTGAGGCAGGATATGGATATTACTATTAGAGTAAATCATAAAACAAACTGAGAAAAGCATTCATTACACACGCAGAATACATCCTGCCTGAGGTTATGTACATAAAAATAGGCCTTTAAACTTTAAACTTCATTAATGTAATTTAATATTAAATCTACTAAGTAGGGTTGAATTAAATGTGAGTCAATGGAGAAGAGTTAAAACATTTACATGTGAATTCCTTGTGCATTTTTCTGGATATTTCCAAATCTGCTTTTTTCTGTTGCTCATTTCACAAAAACGTCAAATTGGACATAAATTTATTGTCCCTGGCTTTATTGGAGAAACGAAGGCCTTTGTGCCCGATCTCACAATCCAATTATGCAGCAGGGCTCCGTTACAAAGCGGCGGCGACAGAATCAATGACAACAATGTATGAGAGTCTCATTTTATACATGCGTTACAAACCAGCAAAAGACCTTTGAAGAGAAGTATCAGCAGCAATGTCATGAGACGCAATTAAAACAAACCAGGAGCAAACGACGTAGCTTGTTAGCTCTTAGCTTGTTAGCTCTTAGCTTGTTAGCTCTTGGTCTATAACGGAGACCATGTGAAGATTTTCTTTTGGCAACAAGTGTATTTACAGCTTGGTTATCTGGGGGGTTATTGCAGCAAGGCGAATGAAATTTTCCGGTCATGTTGCGCACAAAAAGAAGCGCCTTCATTTTCCTGAACGTGGTGGCGCCGAAAGCCGCCTCAGAGCTACTTGTAAGCGCTGCAGCGGACCAGGGTCGCGTCTGCCTCACTGAACTTGGCTGCATTTCAGACTGGTGCGGAGGAGGATGAAGGCCCGCTTCCCCGCCTGGCTCGGCGGAGGGGAGCAGAGGCCTCGCGGCGCTCTCAACCCACCGCACGGTACGGGAGGGCGAGGGGGAGGAGGAGCGGGCCACGCCGCCCACCTGGAGGCCCGGGCGGCGCCGGGGCGCCAGACAGCCTTACTCTGAGGGGTAAACTGAGGGGCTGGTTTCATAAGCAGCTTTGAGTAAATAAAAAGAAACAATTTGCAGAATTTACAACGGATTCTTTTGAAGTATAATGTCAGCATCAGTCTCCTGAATACGTTCAAAAACTCTCTCTTTTTACAATCTTTGGATTCACATTTGAGGACTCGCCAGTCATTAAAAATGACACTGTGTCTGTATTTATCTAGATTTCGGCAGTGAAAATAGAAGAGACTAGTTTGAAGGTGATGTTTAAAATAGGCAACATCCTTCAACATTTAGTGTTTAGTAAGAGCTCCTGACTGTCAAAGTGATCTGAGGGTTAGGGTTGGGGTAGGGATTTTGAATTCCCAAGCAAAATCTGTATATCTATTTTACTTAAAACTGACTTCATTTACAATATTATGTCTGTCGGCTCTTTTCTCCATTACGCTGTCCAAACGTTTTCAGCACAGCTCTTTCTGAAGCAGCAGCATTACTGCACTGACCCAAGTGGAGAAGCGACGGGTCGACTCAGAGCCTCCTCCTCGTCAAGACACAATGTCGATTTCCACCTCCAACAATGGAGGACAATGACCCCGCGGGTCCACAGAGAACTCCCACTCTCAATTTAACCCGTGAGGGAGTGGAGAGCCGCGAATCACTGGCATTCCGATGTGGAATGCCGCGTATGTGCAGACAGAACAAAAGTCTTCTGTTGCAGTACACTTCCTGATACCGAATGATGACACCGTCAGAAAGAAAGCGAGTCCTTCCCTTCAACAAGGTCTGTTTATCTGTGAGTGCCTTTGGCAATGTCTGCTATACGTCTTATGTCGGGTCCTAAGTCTGTCCTGTCTGTCTTCGCATGTCGTCAGTCCACCCTGTGGAAACTATGTAGCTTTCAATACCAAAGTAGCATATATTAATGTGTCCACCCTGTGGTGGACTGTGGACATGCCCCCATAGGGTTGGACTCTGACAGGGAACAGACAAATGGATGGTATTATTTAATTCAGCTGAACTAACTCACCTTATTCTGTTCGGAAATACAGTAACTTCAGTGTAAACACTTGACAATTTCTGTTTACAATCTCTCTTGACCAAAAAACATTGTTTATTTGTAATAAATAGTAAATAAGTAGATAAGAATAATTTTCATACAAATTTGCTGGTATTTGCCCCATTGAATACAAGCATATCAATAATGATGAGATCAAACTGGCTGAAGCTAATGTGATAGTTAGCGTAATTAGCTAAATACATGCTATAATCTCATTTCCTGCATTTTATTATATTTTATTTTGCTGCCCACATGTAGCCAGGTCTTTTTAAAAACAAAAATCTTCTTCACATTGATTACAAAAATATTATACACACACCATCAGTTTCAGAGAATTTTTTCATTTACACAAATCCACCCCTCGGCGTTGTTTTAAATATGCCAAGCCCATAGGGGGCAGTGTGGGGACAAGCTAAAACCTGTCCGCCAATCAGATCGACTAACAGGCATTTAATCATGGTTGTATGTAGATATTTGACTCTGAATTTGAATTTATAACCTTTTGCATCCTGAATTAAGAACAGTAATTAGACGTCCAAAATGAATGGCCGTGAACTTCTGGCCACCAATGTCCTCTTAAATCATTTTGTGCGCATTTGGATGTAAAAAGAAAACACACAAAAGATGCTTTTAAAAAAAAAACATTCTGTGATGTTTTCGAAATGATTCCAGTGGAGCAGCTCGGCTTTCAGCACCGCTCAGATTTAGATGTGTGCAACGCCGCCTGAGGCGAAACAAAACAAAACCTCCAGAAAGGTGAAAGGTAGAGGCTGCAGCAGAAGAAAACAATAAGAAAAGCTGAGGAATTCACTACTCTCACCTACCTCTCTGCCTTGCATCTGCTGCTGCTGTTTACTGCCAGTAATTAGGTCATTAATCAAGCTAATGGAGGATCCGAGAATGTACTGGCTGTACTGTCCCCCACGGAGCCACCTCAGATTGCCCTGGGACCCCCAGCCGAGGG
This sequence comes from Poeciliopsis paucimaculata, assembly GCA_903067055.1. Lineage (NCBI taxonomy): Eukaryota > Metazoa > Chordata > Actinopteri > Cyprinodontiformes > Poeciliidae > Poeciliopsis > Poeciliopsis paucimaculata. The sequence continues at coordinate 46,697 of CAEGAD010052882.1, forward strand.
GACACTTCCCGTGTCACGACCCCAGACAGCTGAGAAAGGCCCGCCAATCTGTCAGAGCCTGCTCCCCAGCCACCCACCCTGACGTCCACATATGTGTGCGCCGTGGGAAGGTTATGTATCCGATGTAACCACTGCCAGCGTGCTCCGCTGCACCGCTGCAGTCTGTTCAAGTGATGTGAGCTTTGATGACAGCGCGGCTGTGAAGGTTTTAACCCTGGAGAAGTGCTAAATCAGACGTCTAACCTGCAGGAAAAACTGCAGTCTGATCCGGTTTTTGACTTTTTTTCTTTTTGTTTCAAAATAGCAGTACGTTGAACTCTATTGGGTTGTAGACGTGCAAATCACCTGATCAAGCAAAGTGTCTAAGGTTTTTGAGTCCAAAGAAGATTTCTTGTTTTTTCTTTGATATGTTTCTGTTTTGCTTGCTTGTCAATTTAAGGCTCCAAAACAATGGAGGCAGAAATTTATATCTGACATCGATTGATTATAAATTAGCAGACAAAACAAATATGGTAGCACAAATTCTGCTAGTCTCTTTGGGCAGATAATAAGTGACCACTGTGCGCCTTTTCTTACTGTCACATATTGACAAAGTAAAAGATTATATTAGTTACAATATCTGCCAATCAATAGAGAGACGGTCAAAACAATCACTGTTAGTAATCTTGTACGTCATTGGTGGGGGCTAGCTAAAAGCCAACAGGCTAGCTTGTTATTCAACTTTTTTGGTTTTGAAAAAGCTACGTTGTTTACCTTGTTACGAGCTAAAGTTAATCACCTTTGTATTGCTATGAAAAGCTAACTCAGCTTGTTTCAGGCTGAATTTATGCTAGCTTGTGTTTAAGCTAACTTGCCTTAAAGAAGATTACTTGCTAACGTTTGGCTCAAGATAGAGATACCTTGTCTTAAAGCAAACTTGGTTCCAAAGCTAATTTCAAACTGCCCTTTTTGTTACCTTTAAAAATGTACGTCTCCATGATGGTCAAGTTTTTATCAGAATGTTTTTAAAGTTTTAACAACAAGTGTTTTGTTGTTCTTAAAACTAAGAAATAGCTTATTTCTTAGATAAGCTATTTGCTAGCTTATATAAGACATAAGGTAAGCTAATTTCTTAGCTTATCGAAACCGAGGCAAACTTGTTTTCACCCTGATATCAGGCTTTAAAAAAGTGAGGATTTGTTATAAGTGTTTTTTTAAAAATAAATTCTTAGAATTAAAGATAAAATATAATCAGTTGCTTCTTTTCTGGAATGATACTCAGTGTTTCTAGACAACAAAAAGTTACTACATGTTCCTCCATTTGTACGCACCTTACTGATCAGAACCATCTAAGCTCATAAACAAAACTTATATGAACGTCTTCAAACTTTCTTATGACTGGAGAACAATGAGTTTTGGAAAATTTAAGCAGATTAAGACTTTTTCATTTGAAAGCATCACCTAGATGTTATTTAGATGATTGTCGTCAAAGCCGAAAGCAATAAAACATTCACAAATGTCACCATGCAGTCATACGAAGATCTGTTTTGAAGAGCATGCACTAATAGTGCCATCTTATCTCAGAGTTTCAGAAAGACGAGGACTTTTTTTTTTTTTTTCCCCCTTATGAACTGTGACAGATAAGCTTTCCCAATCACTCGAGATATTCTCAATATCTAGGACAGGAATTAAAATAACTAAAAGTCCACAGCCTGAGGCTTTCTCCGCAGCGCTCTACCTCTGGTCATTGTCTCGTACAGTCATCTGCCCTGCCGGAGGACCCGAGCTCATCCCAGCCTGTCTTCCTAAACAAGCTGCCGTGTAATTGCTTGTCAGAGCTGTCTGCATGCCTGTTGCCCTCCCCCCTCTCACCTCCCCCGTTCTCCCCTCTTCTTCTTCTCGCCACCACGCACCTGACAAGAAACACATATTTACACTCAAAAATGAAATTACAGGCAATTTGAGAGCGGGAGCTTCGAGAGGCATCGCCGTCCATCGAGCTGTCCACGTCGATGAACTCCTTTTACCCCGAGAGGGGGGACAACTGAGAAAACACAGAATAATAAAAACAGAATAAACTGTTTGGGAATCTAGGCTACTCTTTAAACCTCTTCATTTTGTCACGGCTTCTGCTTTTTGTTTTCCGTCAAGCTAAAAGGATTCTACGCAATGTTCAGATAACCCAGCAGGAAAAGGAGGAGCAGAGCGTCACCGGTTCCAAGTGCTTAACTGGCTGTGTTGAGGGAATTATTACAATACAAATCACACAATGTGCTGCTGTAATTACCCATTATTAATTACTGAGGCACAGTCAGCCTTTAAGTAGCTGCCTCCAGGACATTTTCTGTAAACACTAATTCAACGTAGCGTTTTAAATAACTACCAAACGGCAGCAGATTTTTCGTCACGGCAATGATTTCGCTCAAACTTTAACATGAAATGAAATGTCCTTAGCGCCGAATGGAGACACACAAGTGAAGTCAATCTGCTCCCACTGAAAAGCTTCTTTAACGGCCAAGTGATGTTCAAATGTCGGGATTGCCAATGAAAAATCTCAACCATTCTGAGCAACCGAGAAGAGAAAAAACCAGATATGAATCCGATGATGGATTTAAGAATTGCTTTTCTTTTTCTAAAGACATTTTACTCTCAAAGTGAAACTTAGCAGCTGTCGATGGGAAGCCAAACCCCAAACACAGCAGTTACCCTGTGAATAAAACCCGTGTAAAATTCGTGTCAAACTACCAGGAGTCACCTTGTCGACACGTTTGCTGATGTTTACTCCCGAGAAGAATTGTGTTTGACGTTTTGTTCCAGACAGATCTGTTTGGGACGAGCGATATTTTGGGGATGAGGAGCGAACGGAGGCAAGAAGCGGAGCAGCGTTGTTAGGAGGGTCGTGATGGGGAGGCCTATGATTGATATTCCCATTAGCCACCTGACAAGGTGAGGACAAGGCTTTGATAATGAATTGTGACACATTAATGAGCTTGTCTAGCAGAGACAATACTTGATCAGCCTTCTTACCATGTAACCTTTGATATCAGTGCAGCAAACCGCAGATAAGTAAAGGGTTTAAAAAAAAAAGAAAAGTCACTTGCAAAGACAGAATATGACTTTAACAACTGAGCTTCACATGCTCGTTTGGAGGTTTTGAATAAATGCACTTTGTTTGGATTAAAGTTGAACTTTTTTTTAATGTGCAAAGATAACGGGCAATTTCCAAGCAGATAATGCAATTTAGAGTAAATTCACAGCAATAATCATCCACTGCAGGTAAAAACTGATTATTCGTCGATTTATATTCGGAGATCAGGTACAGAACGAATAAAAACTAGGCAACAATTTTTAAAAACATTTGAATTTCAGTTCCAGTCAATGTGTAGAAGAAGAGCACCTGTTGCGTTGTGTCTATGGAGCTCTGCACTGCCCCCTATCTGTAACGCATAGTACTTTCTGCCTCACACTATGTATAAGAAAGACGAAATATATCACACATATTCGTTAAATACATTAGGTAAACTGTGGAACGTCAGCACATGTAGAACATGTGTAACTAAATAAGTGTATTGACGATATTGAGAGAACAACCATGTGCATGCGCCAACTGGCTGCTTCATTCACTGTGACACGGCGCCCCTAGAGGTGAGGCACAGCACTGCACTGACTCACCCTGGATTTCTTCCTTGGATTTCAACAGGAAATGAGTAAATTTTGCAATTTTGACCACAAAAATGTGACCAAAAAAAAAAAAAGAAGTAACATGAACAAATTGAGTTTCTCTAAGAATTAGCACTCGTTTTCAGAATTCCTTTTGTCATTGTGCAAGATTAAATAATAAGTAGACGTGTCAATAAACATATAAAAATACAGAACCACTGAGATGTTAAGAAAAATAAAGGACGTTTTACTCCCAACCACACAACACTGAGGATACCACAGCTTAATAACTGAAAAATGTTTTTGTTCATAATGTGCATAATATCAAATATCATACAACGTGTACATTTCCTTCTATTTTTATGTATATTTGAATGACAGATATCTCTTCTGGCCTGGGAATGTCACTGATGCAATCTGGAAAACACAAAGAATGGACAGATGCAACTTCCACTAGCATCTTGGTACAATACATTTTCATGGCAACTTACAAAACTGTACAAGAGTGTTTAACCTCAGTTTGAGTTTAATTCGGTCGTTGGTTATTCAACCTGGCTGGTTACTGCCAGCCAGGTTTAAAGATATCACCAAACTGAACACTCTGTGCCAATGTAGGTTTTGCACAGAAAGTTGTAATGTCTGCTCTTTCCAGGCACATTAGCGACAAGTTTTTTGCTTAAACGCTTAGTTTTTGAAAGCTTTTTGGATAAATATGCCAGAATTAATTTACATTAGGAGGCCCAAACAGGATTTACCTGCTTGTTGCTGCCTCAACAAGTTTGTATTTGCATGCCAAGGTTTGTGTTGGTCCCTCTGCCGTCAGCATCATCGGGATGCTGGCCGCCTAAGTCTCCTCCCACGGGAACTCATTAGAATCGGCGTAGAGGAGAGGGCCCCAGACAGGTCAGGACAAACTGCACAGATGAGCTGCATAGTAATGCTTTCCGCTCCGTCTTTATGTCTGTTTGGTTTGGCTGCGCGTCACTTTATCCGAGCGGATGGCAGTTGAGAGATTGGGCCGCTCAAGCACTTGACAAGCATGGCGAAGGCTCACAGGAAGACGCCGACGTTCCCGTGACTGAGATATTAGCGTCTACTTTGTCCAAAGTTTTTGCGTGTGATCAAGCGCATATTTACAAAAAGGGCTGACAGTCACCTCGCTGTCACGCCGCAGCCTCCCTTGTGATGTATGACTAGGTCAGGAGCTCTGCCCCACCCGCTAGACACTCATTAAACGCTCATGAATCTTAAGTGGAATCATGCAGATATCAGAGCGTAATATTTGATCAACCTGTTGAAGAGTTTTTACGCGAAACGGGGGGGGGGAGAAAATAGAAAAACATCCCGATGCTTGTTATGCTTTGAAAAGTAAAAAAACAAAAGTACAAGCCGTATGTAACTTCTTTTTCTTTAATTTTCTGCTAAAACAGTCACCATGTCGACCCGGTGTAATCTGAGACAGATAATCTGTGAAAACTCCTCCAACTCCTCCTCGAGCTACTTCTGCTGTCTGAAGAAATGCACGACTAGCAACCAATAACAACCGATCGGAGCCAGGAGGAGGCTCTTAGCGTTGTCAGTCACCCTCATGTACCAGGCCAGGATAACTGTTTATCCGCCATCATTGCTGACCAACGGCCTGAGTTGGGTCTGAGCGTCAAAACTTATTCGACAAATGTGTTTCCATCTCTTCTTTAGCGAACTGACTCTTTAATTAAGCCACTGTGAGCGAGCATTATTTAAAATTTGACCGTTTCCATCAACCTTTTCTGATACTTCAAAATGCGACAAAAAAAAAAGATGATAGAAAGGCATGAGTTTAAATTCAGACTCCTGATTCAGAGTAAGACATTTTGGACTTTGGACGTTACCTTGGGGGGTTCAGGAAGAGACGCGTGCTGGTTATGAAGTCTCGAACTGAACTCCTCTGTGTTAACGTCCCAACTCACTGTTAGGAGCAACCTGACTACATCCGCTTCAATGCTGAAACAAGGAAGTTCTAATAATGACGCCTGCAACAAGAAGCCTGTTTGGAATCAGAAGTATCCAAAGAGAATTGAGGCAGTTTGGGAAAGACGGGAGTTGTGTTTGTGATGCTAATCAAGACCTGAACATTGCCTAATTGGTCACTGGCTTCTGTTCACAGCTGGCCGTCCAAATTCATTCCCATTCCTCGGAGGTCTTTGCTCCGTCTGACTGCAGATCGTTGAAGCTTCTGCTGAAATGGATGGTGCAGAGCGAAGAAGACCAGGGATGTTGCTATTGCTTCACAGAAGCCCGTGGACACATAAAGAGTTTATCATCTGGGCGAGCGCAGAGCAAGCTCACCAATATCCTGAGGCAATCGCAACACCGTCCAGCCAAGTTTGATTGACTCCATACATCAAAAAACGTCTGGGTATGGATCGGAGAGGGGGAAGGCCACAGCTCCATTCGGCTCTCACGCAGCAGTGGAGGACTTTAGTGTAATTGGTAAAAAGAGCAGCCAGGCCGGAGAGCTGGGGGCGGCAGCGCGGTCGCAGGAGTTTAGTCTGAGAGCAGGAAGCCGGTGGGGGTGTTGGCTGCTGTTTGAACCACCGGAGGGGGCGGCCATTATGAATGGATGAAACAGCAAGACAGGAGGCTTGATTGGAAGCAACCGGAACCTGTTTGTTGTTAAAAAAAAAAAAGCCCCTTTCTCCCTGTGTGTGTGCGTGTGTGTGTTTATGCCTCTCTCCATCTCTGTGTAATTAGACTGCTGGCTGGAAGAATGATCAGCTGTCATCCCCAATGGTGGCCTTCCACTGCCTGAATGTCAACACTGTCTGAGACCTCCTGTCTGAGCAGGCAGCACACTCAATTAGAGACACTCAGTCACCGCGGGGCTGCTAGGACAAACACGCCGCCACATTTCACAAACACACACATACATACTTATGAGGCGCCTTTCTAATACCCCCCATCTATAGTCGTGGTTGGGGAAAAAAGAAAGAAAAAAAAAAAGAAAAAAGATGGACACGCTTTCAGTTCAAAGGTTTTTGATGTTGGGACATTAAAAATCTGAAAAAAATAGGACAGTTGGTTTGTAAAAAATAGCAGACAATAGAGGGCTGCTAAAGGAATGCAGATGGTTAGATGATCATCGTCAGTGTGAGCGGCTCTGTAAAAGGAGGAGTTATGGCAGTAAACAGGAGTATTTATACGACGGCAAGACAAGAAGTACATGATTATTATTATGTGCCAAAAGAAGAAAATTTTTTTTACAGTTCCCCAGTTTAAGAAATAAATTCTGTAAGTCAACACAATACATGAACAGACAGCAACACCTGATGACTTATATTTAAAAAGATACAGAAATGCGTCACGACTCAGTTTGAGGGGATTTGTAGGTTTGCCTTAAAGACAAAACCAACGACACAAAAAGCATGCTGACTGTGTAAGAAGTCAAATTAAAACCTGGAAAGCTGAGCTTATACAAAATAATAAAACAACCTGGGTAAAAAAATAAAACACCAGATAATTTCTTCTCTGTCCTGATGCAAACTGAAAAAGGGTGTACTTTCTTTCTTTCCCTCTTCCTTTATTTATTTCTTTCTTTCTGTGTGTTCTAGCACACTAAAGTATTGCGTGGCTCTCTGCAGCTGCGTTCATTAAAGCGTAACTTTACTGTGACTTTCTGGTATTTGTGGGAATGTCTCTCTGCAGGCTAACAGGCTTACTCCTGGATGAAAGCGGAGGCAGGTCGGCAGCGGCAGACTGTCTTCTTGACTCCGCACGGCCACATCAAAGTCCCCAGACTTAAAGGGTGACACAGGAGGAGCTCTTTCTCTTTGTGCATCTCTTTGCGAGTCTCGAAAGTGCTTTGCAGTCTCATGTCAAACAGAGGTAAAGTCAAACCAGACTTTCCAGCGAGTCCGAGGCCTAAAATGAAACGACACCCCGTCACCTCGTGAGAACTTTCTGCCTGGATTTGCTTAATTTCTTACACCGCTCAGCAATCATTTTCTTTGACAAATTGCAGAGGAGCTGCACACCATCTGGACGTCTTCAGGCCTCCCTGTTCTTTAGCTGATGCTATTACCCAGAGCGCCGTGTGATGGAGTGGGCAGGTGCAGGGTGGAGGGCTTCTGTGCCCTCGCAAACAGAAACCGTTCAGGAAGAAACCGTAGAATCTGTGGAGTTACGTAATAATCTCGCCTTGTCAGGAATCAAAAGCACCTTTAATTGTGCTTTTTTCCCCCCCCCTCGTTTGCTGTTTCCAGACCTCTACTGCTGACACGTGCAAAAAAAGAACAGACGGGTAAAACCGCACCGCGTATATTTAAAGAAAATCTAGGTAAAATTTCTGGAAGTGTAGTTTTGTGATGAAGAAAGGGAAAAGATTGAGTTTAGAGGAATACAGATCACATCTGTCCTCTGGTTGGTCTGCCTGTGGAGGTTTTTGTCGTTGAGGTCAGAAAAGACAAAAATGTGTACCACGAAATGAAATGAAGCAGTAGCAAAAAAAACCCCCATCAGCATTAAGCTTTACTGTCTAAACAGAAGACAAAAAGATTTGACCAACTTTCTTTTCTGACAGATATCTAGATCACAGCCAGAAACTGCTTACCAACACTAAAACAAACTACTGAGCAAACCTAAAATAAAGACTTAAAGCACCAAAACACAGAGAAAAACATGGAGACTTGGGAGGCTAAGCCTGAAAATCACTCAGTTTTTGTAAACTGCCACTTTTCTAAAATGCTGCTGTACGTAGCTGTGCAACAGCTAATCTAACACACAGCTGATATGACAAGTGTTTGTTTTTTTCTCTCTCCCCAATTTCAATTTTTAATCCCTTTGGCAATCTCAGAATGAGTCAACCCTTCATGGCGACCATGATGGCCACCGAGTATCTCCCAGGACTTCCTCTGAAACCTTTTCTATCCCCAAAGTTCCTGCCACCATTTCCTGAAAGTTGTGTTTCCAGCATCATCTCTGGAGACAATCTGGACCTCTAATATCGGTTGGTTTGTTCAAGGTAATGCTCTCTTCTCAGAACTATTGGAGATCTCAACTCAGCCGTTGTTGGTTCAACCGTGTGCCGTGTTTCCACCCGATTTGGAAATACCAGCTGCCTAATAACTGTAAAATTCTATGAAGAAGATTATTTAGAGGGAAGATGAATTTTGAGACAACTTATTGAAAGCAGGATATAGAGTTGAACTTGGATGACATCCTCGAAATGTCGGTTCTTTTCAGCTTAAACTGCAATTTGCCAATAAACCTAAAGACAGTTTAGAGAGTTCATCGTCTCTTGAGCGGGTCATGGCAGCATTTATCCACACTCAGCTGCCTAATGATTGTATGATTCTATAGAGAAGCATTCATTTTATCAGTATTGTTAGGACTTAGAGCAGCAGCTCTATCAACCCTCACAGAGGTTGACAGTGAGCCGCGCTCTGCCTCAGGCTATTGTGTCCAACCTTTACCTCAGTTTGGCCTCTCCTCTTCCTCAGCCGCCATCTCAGCTCTGATTGCTATGCTGCGTGGCAAAAGTCGCCTCATGGGAAGCAGTGTTCCTCCCTCGTTTTCTCCCTCTTCCACACAGTAATCCGGGCCGGCGCCGCCTGGCTGCTGCCGGGTCTCACCGGGTCTCTCGTCTTGCAGTGCCAGCTTCAGGCCAGAGCTGGAGGAGGAGGAGCGCGTCCCACAAGTTCTCATCAAGTCAGAGGGAGAACGCTGGAGTCTGCACTCTCTGAAAATCAAGATGCTAATTTATTCCGCTGCCTTGGTTGTACTAAGATCAAATTAGTGAACTATTGACTGAATATTGAATATTTTCTGAGAGATTACAGTAAACGACTATTGACTTCAAGATTCTAAGCGGAAGTAATCCAGCCGTTTTTACTAAACACTCCACCACCTCGTGCTTTAAAACCCAACAAACTGCATGATAAAATGTGCAGAACAGAGGGGAACGCGGCCCCCTGGTGGGAGATAACTATGATTTATGTTTCATATCTTTAACCACATTACCCAGACGTGGTAGCGGGCACATTCTGTATTTAATTGCGCATTACGCAACACCGGGAAGGTGTTCAACATTATTACGGTGTAAATATACAGTCTGAAATTAAAAAGAGCATTGTGTTAGAGCAATCATGTCAGATTAGTGTTAAATGCGAAGCATCATAAAACGCCTGGAAGTGAGAAATGACTTCCAATAAGTATCCATCCAGTGTGAATGCAGTAAATTTGTTCCGGGTTTTTGTGAAGAAAATGAAACAAGAACGTCTCATTTCTGTAACTTTTTCCATAACTAATCTGTTGCCAATGACAGCCAAATACCATCTTAACGCTAACCATATACTATCCGTATACTGTCGTATCTCCATGTGTCCCAAGAAGGGACATATAGAGAAAAGACAGAAGATGTTGGCTATTATGGTAGCGCTAAGATGGCTTCCACTGAACGGGCCGTGGTCTCAAACCGTGGGTCCACTCCACATGGTCTTCCAGTTTGCTTTTACCACAATCTTGCTTTTCAGAAAAGCAAGATTTTGCTTTGGTAAATTTCCCCTTGCATGAGAATAAATGCTGTTTTTATTCTGCGCCCCAAAATAAAATCCATCTCAAACAGCTGGCTTCGTAGGTCACTTCATTATCAGCAAGTAGAAAGTGTAAACTGTCAACCCAGCAAGGCAGGGGCTTTAAATAAACCATTTCTGGAAAGAAAATGTCTGTCTCATCTTCAGACCTTATGTAGATGTGGAATGTGCTCTAAAGACATATAGAGGGAACAAGTTGAAATGGGGTCCCAATGCACCAGAACACCCCCTCCTATCCTACATTACTACGGTGGAACTAGATGTGCTTGCTAATTGAGTCTCAGTGCTCTGAGGAGATCAATAGAGGGGATAAAAAGGAGAAGAAAGTGAGGGGAGGGGGGCGTCTGTTCATAAACAGTGTTTACTTTAAGCAAGCCGTTGCCTTATTAGTATTAATAGCAGCGACTTCAGAAAGCTCGTATTCTGCCACTGGACAGTTTTGTATTATTTATGATGGAAATGAAAGCCAAGCAGCACTGGAGGAGCGCTGCATAGCAAACGATGTTGCCGATGCCAGTTTACGTAACCGACGCTTGGGTAAACAGCGGATTAAGCGCAGCACGGGGCAGTAGGAAAACGAGAGCAAAACGCCGGTCTGAGGCCAACTCTTCCTCCGCCGCAGACCGTTTGATGCGCCTGGTCTTCATCTGCTAGTCCTTCTGAGCATCAAAGCGCGCAAATCTCGTCTCCGGCCCGACTTTTCTGCGGCGCTGATCTGAAGGCGTCGGGGTCAGAGGAAGCAGACCGTGGCGTGTTATTAATTGCGGACGACATCTGTTGGGTTTTATTATTGAAGCTTGAATGTCGGCGTGTCGGATCGGGGGGGTGGGGAGCTTGAACCAGGACCGCAGCTTCTCTGAGATCAACATCCGGAGGAAACAAATCCACCTGAAAGTCAGGGCCAAGAAAAAACACAAAAACAAAACATAAATTTTCTGCCAAAATTTGAAAAATGAACCGTAGCCTCCTTTAGCTCCAACTCGCCATGATCCACGGTGGTGTGGAGGTGATCACTTGAGCTCGTTTCCCAGCTAAAGGGATTTAAATGATTGATTGGTTTCTCGTGAACAATTACAATTAACAATATTAACAATATTGTTAATAAACTCCCCAACCAGAACTGGACACCTCTGTCTTTATCATGTAGAAATTCCAGGTGTTTCCAGATTCCACTTCCCAAAGTTACCAGAATTCCCCAAGTCTCCAAAAGCAACCCGCCAGTCATTACTTTTTTAATGCAAGGATTGATTTAGACAGCTGCTTCCTGCATAGAAACAAAGTGTTTGCTCTTTGAATTGTATCTTCGTCTCATTAGGTGGATGAAAGATGTAAGCGCAGCAGAAATCTGTAAGCAGGAAAATACCTTTGATACATATTTTCTGTTCTTCAAAAACAGACTTTGCTCCAAAATAAAACCGAAACAGACTTTTATCTGTGCCCAACGTTTCCAAAAACCCGAGCACACGTGGAAAGAATCACTCCAAAAATGACCGCAAACAATACGGAATCAATCTTTATTTATATTAAATTAAAAATATACTTTTGACAGATTCATGTAACAAACATGAGGAAGGGTATTTCTCTGATATAAAGCTTTGGGCGTGATTTCGAAGGACTTGAAGAGAGAGAGAGTCACCAATGACGATGCTCGAGAAGAGGAGAAAATGTGGAAGGACGACGGCGAGAAGCTTCTCTCCTTTACATCACCTCTAAAAGCATGCAAAAAAAAAAAAAAAATGAAAAGGGAAACAAAGTGGTTGAGAAAGATGTGCTCTGCCTTTCAGGGAAAGGATGGAGTTAGACTTGGCTCAGTAATATATTTAGTAGAAACTAAGCAGAGCAAGAAGCACTGTCTCGGTTAGTTGGCAGCACTGGTTTCACAGTTATGGTGCTAAATAAAAGGAAAATATCCTTGTAAGTATGGGTGGGTTAACCTGGCAGGTATGAACTGAAATATTAAATTACACTTATTAGCCTGCCTCCATCACTTTTGTAGAGTTTGAGTGTCTACGTAAAACAACAACAACAACAAAAAAAAATCCATGAGGACAGCCACTGAGGCCTGGAGGAGGGCCACTGAACAGTTTTACATGATAAAAAGGTCAACAAGCACTTTGAAAATCAAATCCCCACCATCCCAAAGATACAGTCACAGAAAGCAAATATGTACGTCTCTTTTTGTACAAGTAGTGATAAGCAGGAGGGGAAAAAACAGAGTCGGAGAAAAGGCCGATGTAAATTCAAAGCGCCGCCTCCCGTTTATGTACAAATTCACCATGTCGGCCATTACGGTGCTTTAGAAAAATACAATTCACATTTGTTGTTGTAGTATGTGTAGATAAATTCTGGAGGATTGCCTCCCCAAAGATTCTGTACAGTTTCACCGATCTGGTATTTTATTGTGGAAAAGAGCGCGTGACTTTTCATTTACGTGACAAATTGTGCGATTAAAAATCAAAAGTTTGGAGCTAGATTTTTACAAACATGTTAAATAATGTACAGTGGATGAACTACGTGTCCTAGATGGCATGGAAAAAACATACACACACTCTCACACACGCAGAGATCTCTTGAAATATTCCAGTCCCAGTTTGTGCTGTCTAACTTGCTGAAATATCTGTTAAATTTGTTGTGCACTGGACAACAATGTCAAGGTTATTCTCAACCACTTAAAGCAAACATTATTTACAACAAATCATACTCTGCTTTATTCTGAATGGAAGAAAACCAGCCAAGAAATGACCTTTGCTGTGTAGCTTCAGGTTATCAGTAGCACAAAACAATATTTTACAAATCAGTGTTTATGCCTCCTTCACACATACAGTACATGGTTAGACTATTAAATAAAAATAAATAATAAAACATTTTGTTCGCACCTCTTTTTTTTTTTTTAAACCGTCTTTCGTGCCTTCTGGGCGTACTGTACAAATTCATTTAAATAATATGGTCCAAGCTCACAATAAAGTTATTAAATAAAATATAAGTAATACATTGAACGGTTCCTCAAATATATATATATATATAT
>CAEGAD010052891.1:0-78510 GCA_903067055.1 Poeciliopsis paucimaculata
GTTTTCTGGAAGTTTGTTCCAAATTTTTGGTCCATAGATGCTGAAAGCTGCTTCTCCTCTTTTGGTTCTGGTTCTGGAGACGCAGAGCAGACCAGAACCAGAAGACCTGAGGGGTCTGGAAGGTTGATACAGCAACAGCAGATCTTTTATATATTGTGGTGCTAAGCCGTTCAGTGATTTGTAAATTAACAACAGTATTTTAAAGTCTATTCTTTGAGCTACAGGGAGCCAGTGGAGGGACTTTAAAACTGGTGTTATGTGCTCTATCTTCCTAGTTCTAGTGAGAACGCGAGCAGCAGCGTTCTGGATCAATTGTGCATCTCTGAGACTGAAAACGTTAAATCAAAGGCTAAATAATTCCAAGTTTCTCTACTCTCATAATTGAAAAAGCCAACTTAGCAAGGAAATTTACATAAGAACAATTTCTAACTTTTGTTTATAAGTATCGACAAACCAAGAACGAAGGAGCCTACCTCAAATCAAGCAAAAATAACCAGAGACTGCAAGAGCACCAAAGTATTTCATTTTTGTAATTTCAGCCAATCACTTCTGTATTTAGCAACTGTGGGACGGTAAAGCCTGTGTGCGTGGTGAACTGAGTCTAAAATAACATGGCCCTAATCAGCATGAAGTCTTTCCTTATTAAAATATTTCACTGTTATTCTCCTGATTGCTCAGTGATGACTGACTTTATTTACAGATGATTTAAATTATTCTGCGTTTGTGGGCCCCGGTGGCTTTGTGTTTGTGTGCGTCTGCGCGTCAGAGGGGTATGTATTGACAGATGGCCCGCTCTCCGTGAGCTGAGCAGAGCTGCTTAATCGAGAGAAAGAAGAAGTGGAGAGGGAGCATTAGTTGGCTCTGTCCTGAGTTGCTTTGCCTGCGATAGATGAAGAGACATATTAACTTGGTCGCAGCGTTTCTCCTGAAGCACTCCGTCAAGATCCTAATTGATGTCTGTGTCTTTACTTGTTTGTTTACAATGATTTATGCTTCCCCTCAATCCCTCTCCGTGCATTCTTAACTTCCATCCCTCTTCCACCTCATCATCTTCCCCCCCCCCATCTCGGAGGGTGACAGGTGGCCGGTAGCTCCCTCTCCTCCCGCCTTCTCGTCTCCCCGCCTATTTCCTGCGCTCCATCAAACAGACCAAGCGCCGAGGTCTTGTCGTTGGAGCCTTGTGAATTTTTCAGCTGTCTGAAAATCTCTGGCGGACAGAAATTTACAGTAGCTTCAGGGCAGCAGAGCGGTGACAAGGGCATCCACACATTTACACACGGAGACACACACGCGGTCAGCGAATTTGTGGAGATCTTTCTGGCTTACAGCACGCGTTCAAAACACACTTGTGACGTATAGTTCAGACCCACAGCAGACAGACGGGGTTATTCGTGCTGTTGCATTGATCCACTCAGAAGTGTTTATGGCTCCAGAGACGTACTTCCCCTTGAAATACAATTTGCGTTGATGAGTCAGTAGGTGTGGATTTCTGACAGGTTTATAGAAAATACAATAGGAAGCTGTAAATATGAGCAATCCTTATAAGTACGTTGGGTATTAGATGTGATGTATCCAGGTGGCTTTTTTTGTACTGCTTTCCTACAGAAAATACATCTGGATCTTCAACTGTTGCTCAAATGTGCATTTTACTTTCCTAATGTTTCACAGTAAGATTTTGGAAACTCTCATTGTTTCTGTTTTGAGGCAACTGTGACACTAGATTAGTTACAGGTAGGATGACCTCGATTAATAAAACATCACAGTTCCATTGTATAAGTTAAACATAAGACTGTATAACATGTAACATGTCACCTATACCAACCATTTGATATCAATTTCTCTGGAAACTGCAGCATAACAAAATGCACGAGTGTTCAAAATATTGTTTTCTTGCCTTCAATTATTTATACGAGAAGTATAGAAGTGTTGCACCATATGTTCGAGTAGCCACAGTAAAACACTGATGTGGATAACAAGGGCAAAACAACTTTAAATAGTTCTTAGCATCTTATATTAGCCACAACAAGGCTAAAATTGTTAGTATTATTAAAACAACAGTATTCCCTAGACACTACAGATTATTTCTGTATCTTTTCCAAAGGGCTAACAAAATGTCAACATCTTGTATTTTCTATGATAGATAGAATTAGAAAGCTAAACAGAATAAAACAGAGCATGTTTGCTGTACCGTGTTCAGCCTTCCTGTCATCTGCTGAAAGTATTGCTCTCTTGCATCCTGAATGACCCACAGACATTGTTCAACACGGCAATGAAAATACTATTTTCTTTTCAGTTATTTCTTATCTTTCTGTACTTCATTTGAGTTCATTTTAAACACCTCTCTAATTCAGAAAATCATACTAAACTGTTGGTTTCTCTGAAGACCTGAAAGCTCTCAAATATTTGCAGTTGAATTTTTGGTGCACCTTTAGCTAAAAAAAACCCCAATATATTTAGCTGGATATTTTACCTTTATGGAGCAAAACAGGTACAACTAGCTGATTTTAGATGGGTAACTAGTTAGTCTACTTTAATTTAAAACAGCAGTGTCTTAAGAGTAATGGGAGCTGCTCCAAGCAACAGCTGTCAGTGTTTCTCACAAGTAGAAATATTTCTAACTAGCCAAACTATTTTTTGTTATAGGTTAGGGAAATGTGTGGGAGTCTTTTTTTTAAAATTATTATTATTTTGGTTTTTGACTTTTTTAAACCTACTGGTAATTGACCCATGTTTAACCTGGACCAGTTCCTGGATGACCAAAGTCTCAGAGGAAATGCGGGAGGCAAAAATTCAGATGCTACTTCTCTGTGTTTGGTGTGAAACATTATCACCATAGAACTTTTAAAACTCACAAACGATTCTGTGAATTTATGCATGGAGATTCTATTTGAAAATGTTCTCACTTTTTCAAATTTTTCATGGATTCTCAGTTTTTTGTTTGTCAAAATGATCTTTGTTCTGTAGCCCTGTAAGCCCTAAATGGAGCGACGGGGATCCAGTCAAATTTGCAGTACCATAATTCCCATGGTACTTTGCGGCATCTTAAAAATTCTAATGGTTTCTGAAAGGGGAGATGTTGCTCTTTCCAGCCGTAGCAGGTGCACTCTTTTAATTGACAGTAAATTGTGAAAATAACTTGAAAGTTCCAGTTTTTATGTATAAATGGGCAAATATATTTACTCATAGGACATTTAAAGAACTACGTACAATTAAAATAAGCAAATATATCCAGGCGAATATTTTTAATTTAGGACATAAAGGATTTATATTTAAAATATAAATATCTGTCATCAAATATTTTTGGTTTTCTCCAACAAGCTAGTTGGGGGCTTTTGTTTACGTCTGCTTTAAACCGGTCTGTTCACATGAAGTTTTTTTTAACATTGCACATACCACTGTTAATGAATGTTTAACCAACATTTCAAGGAGGTCACAGTTTTATCCACAATCGCTTTGCATTTAATTGCAAGCACAGGACTCTCAGCTTGTTGAACTCTTAATCCTTCGGTATCTGCCACGTATTAGATTTTTTTGACTAAACCAGATTAAGGAGGTAATATGATTGAGGGACTGTGATGAACAACCAGGTCAGCAAGTCGTCAGCTGGTCTGCAGATAATCTCTAGATATGATAATTTCTTTTGTTTTTAGATCTGGTGCATAATCTTCAACTAAGTCGGATAAACACAGAAGCAAACTCAGAAATGCACAAATCTCTTCATGGCCCAATTCGCCCTGATAAACTTCATTCAGTCCATTCTGAACTCGGCTGCCTGAACCAGAGAGGGAGAACTAGGGAGCACAGAGATGCTTTCTAAACTGCTGTTTCTGACCGAGCCACTCACATTAATTGAGCCTCTGTGACAGAAAGTGCCAGTGGGCTCTTAGTGGTCATTGTTAAGAGGGTCAGGAGAATCAAAGTGAAGCATGACATGCATGCAGTCAAGTTAACCAGAGCCTCCACGGCGTCCTCATGGGACGGTGCTAAAAACTTGACTGGCGCCTGCTTGGCAGTAGCTCCAGTGTAGGGGAGAGAGAAATGTTCAAGGACAAATTTTTAATCCATTAATGGCATGTAAGAGATCCTGTGTCGCATGTAGCGTCTACCTGACATTCCACACCTGGCCTAGTGTAAGTTGATCCCTACTCAATGTGTGCAAACTAATCTTGTCCAGCAGAGTCTTGCAAGCATTATACATGCGTGTGTGTGTTTGTGTGTGTTTTGCGATCCCCAGGACCTGTCCACTCTGCAGTGTGATGTGTGTATCTTGGTGTTCTCAGTGACCGACAGGCGAAGTTTCCACCGCACCGCCCAGCTCCGCCTCCTTTTCAGGGAGTCCCAGCCACAAACGCCCATCATCCTGGTGGGCAACAAGAGCGACCTCGTCCGGTCCCGTGAAATCAGCTCAGAGGGTAGGTAGACCTCAGGTCTTTAAAGTTGTACGCACCCACATCTGCTGATGACTTTGAAACTGCTTCACGGCTCAAACTAAACGTAGAAGTTGGATATTTCTCCATACTCACCTAAACATTTTTTAGGGGAGTTTTGTGTTTCTGATGTCTGCCCTGCACCCCATGAAGGTCAGGAACAACAAACCTCTAAAGTTTTTTATGACATACCTTTCTTAAAGTTTGATGTTCCTTTAAAGACACCTTAGAAAGTTTTAGAGTGAGCTCATTTTTGTCCAATTGTATGGTTGCTTGGCCCAAACTTCCCTTTTCACTGCATCACTGGTTCCCAGTACAGTTTAGTTGTTTACAAGACAGGAAGTCAGCTCTTTGAAAGGTCATAGTGGCCCCCATTATTGTTACTAAGGTAATGTTTCTTTTAAAAAGCACGGTTAGCATTTTAAGAGTCTATAGCCTGCAAGCTGCAGGCTTGATAACTGAGTCTATAGCCCAGCTAATAGCAGCTTAGATTCCAAGTATAATTCTACAAAATAACAAAGTGACACAAAGCAATTGTTTTCTGCGCAGAAACCAAACTTATTAACTAGTACTGCAGTCAGTGGCTGCAGTACTAGTGGCACGACAGTGGCTGTCGTGCCACTGACTGCACTGACTTTGTGAATCAAAAGCCAAATGACTATATGATTACTATAACAATCAGCATAATATTTTCTTTCACAACGTAATGATAGTTGCTTTAATGTTGTATATAAAAACAATCACATCATGGCCTGCCTCTATGTTTTTTTGTTGGTTTTTTTTGTTATATTAAAAACTTAAAACCATGGTTCAGTTTTCATTTTGGTCATTTTGAGAGAAGCAGACCCGGACATCATACTATAAACGTCTGATCTTATCTCAAAAGGCTGTACAGCTCAGATAAACACTATTTCTGAGCTAAATCACCGCATTTGTTATAAGTGCCATGCATTCATGAATCTATATTTGATAGAAATTATAGCTAATTCCTGCTGTGAAAACCCAATTTGCTGTATATAGTATAGTATCATTCGGGAGGGACTCAGAGTAGAGCCACTGCTCCTTCACGTCGAGAGGAGCCAGTTGAGGTGGCTCGGGCATCTGATTAGGATGCCTCCTGGATGCCTCCCTGGTGAGGTGTTTCGGGCACGTCCCACCGGGAGGAGGCCCCAGGGAAGACCCAGGACACGCTGGAGGGACTATGTCTCCCGGCTGGCCTGGGAATGCCTGGGGATTCCCCCGGAGGAGCTGGAAGAAGTGGCTGGGGAGAGGGAGGTCTGGGCCTCCCTTCTTAGGCTGCCACCCCCGCAACCTGACCCCGGATAAGCGGAAGAAGATGGATGGATGGATGGATGGATGGATGGATGGATGGAGTATAGTATCCTATGCCAGGGTTACCTTTATTCTTTTATAAGATTTTAATAGTCCTCCTTTAACCAGGGAATAGATATAATATTCAAAATAACTGGTTTGTCCCCTTTAATATCACACTTTAACTTCTATCTTTAATGTCACTTTCTAATCAGCAGAGGACACTCTTACAGACTGCAGATAAGATTTGCCCATAGTGCCATCAAATGAGTTCTTTAGTTGACTCTCATTGTTAAGTGTGTCTGTTGTTGGGTGTAAAACATGATTCCTACCTTCTCTTTCTGTTTCTATAGCCTGCAAGCTGCAGGCTTGCTAACTGATTCTACAGGGCAGATTAAAGGGCAAAGGATTTGTGCTGTTTTTGGAAACAATGCAAAGAAAAACACTGATTTAAAGCATTTGGTAGTTTATACCAGAGATTTTTGATTGGCCATCAAGGTGAGGATTAATTAATAGAAGAGGTAATAGTATAGTATATTTTATTCGAACATATTTGTTTTTTTTACTGTAAATGTCCATATTGTGGTTTGTGTCATGGTTCCTTGCATAATGTGAGTTGTGCTTATGCTACAGTATTTTCCCTGTTTTAATAGAAAAGTTGGCAGCTCTATTCATTGGTTGCAATAAATTAAAAAATTGTAAACCATGCAAAGAAAATCACTTTCTTCAAAACACTCATTAAATAAATGTTGTCACCATCTGCATAATCCTTGCTAATGATGTTTCTGTAGCTCATGTAGCTGGTGTTCATTGATACTGACCATGAATATTTATTAAACAAACTGCATTAGTTTGTCGGGTTTTTTTAAGGACTACTTTTTGAATATAAAAATTATAGCATCCTACTAAGCATTAAATAATTTATCTTTTGGTCTGCTCAAGAGGGTGGTTTAATAAATTATTTTACAAGCTTATAACTACATATTATAAAAGTCACAAAAGAGGGTAAGAAACAGCAATGCTGCAAATGTTATATTGCGGATTTACTGTACGGTGTATAACTTTCTTCTTACTTAATCTTTTTTTTTAATGTGGCCATAAATCAAGTTCTAAATTAAGTCATTATTATGGCTGTATCAACCCAGTTAAAACTTAATTTAAAAAGGATGCTTTTTCACACAATGCAAAACAAATACAAATCCGGGATCCACTGTCAATTACCTTAAATATGTTTTATGGGACATACACTTAAATCTTTCTTAAATGCAAATTAATGTTTATGCAGTGTTGTAAAACACATTCCTTTACATGCAGAGAAGTCTGCATGTAAATCAGAACTTATGGAAAGTGTTTTTAACATTGATTTGTTAGAATAAAAGCAGCTTTATAGTAAATTTGGCTAAATATGGTATATATTGCGAAATGAATCATCAATTAAACAAATGAATAGATGTGTATTATTTTACTTTACTTTAAGGCTAGAGTTTCACAAACATGCACGGCATTGATTTTAAACATTGCATTGGATTGGGACTGTCATCGGCCAAAGACCTGATCTTTCTCGACTGAATCTTTGCCAGACGTGGCAGAGTGTAAACAATCTCCAAACATTTTACTCTGTATTGCTTTGAAATACTGACAACTGAGGTCAGAGCAAGAGGTACAATCATGTAGTTGTTTGAAGTTCATTTTAATAGTGTATTATTATGGTGGGGTGCAGAGGTTTAAGGTTTGCCCCGACCAGAATTTCACAAGTTACTGTGTGAAGAACGCAAGATAAAAAAATTTAAAGCAGTCTTTGTTTCTTTGTGTTGCCTTCAAGCAGTTCTTCAAATGGAATATCTTGAATGGAACATCTCTTGTAATTACAGTTATCTATCCTGACACTTTTGCTGCTGTTTTCAATAAGGAGTGACTAAAAGCCCAGAATAGAAGTGTGCAAATAATACATGCCCTCTCTCCCACACATAACACACACAGACATATCCGTTTTCCAAAAAAACAAACCTTGGTAACTATGTACCAGACTCTGTCTTAGATTAATAAAAATATATTTGGTTGACCATTGGCAAAACAAAAAGTATCGTAATTTTGTAAAATATAGAAATATATGTTTGTTTTTCAGGCAAAATTTGTTAAATGTATAATGTGTAAAGCTAAAGCAACATGACTTTAACAGCACTAGATCTGAATTGTTTTATGAATCACTGCATTAAATAAACAACAATCTAGTTTATACCAACAGTAATATCTATTTATTGATTCATTGACTCTTTATTGAGTTACAAAGTTGCTTATTATGTCAGATATTTATAGTTGACAATGGGAATAAATTAATCACAATTTATGCAATTTTCTTTTAATCAGGTACCACAACTATATGTAATGCACACTAGTTCCTCAGAGTGAATAAAATTCAATGTCTGCTGCCTTGTTTATGTATTTCCAGAGAGTTTTATCGCTTAAATCTCGTTTTGTTCAAAAACATATTTGAGCAACACCTACAGACAACATTTCCAATTGGTCAGACTTACAAGCAATAATTGATGTTTGTGTTAGTTGACCAAGACGTAAAATGCACCTTCTTTGCTCTGAAACACTTCCACAGCTAGGTCGATTTTTCTGGCATTTTTACTATTTGTTGGAAAAAGTGAAGAATATATCTGCCTTATTCTTTTTTTATGATTAAATATGTTATTTTAAAAACGGGGATTCAAAGATGGGCACTGTTATGTCTACAGTTTAAGCTTAACTGACCGTTCAAATATTTACATGTTTAATAGTACTTTAAAAAGCATCATTTTTATTATTTGTACAAAATTTTAAAAAATCTCAAAAATCTGGTGGGCATGAGTCAATAAAAGTGATAAATCATATTAATAGGACCTTTAAACATTGTACAAATAATGACTTTTTTTTATTAAGAAGTGACACACTCAAGAAATATTTTAAGATTTTATTTTATGGAAGGCACTTTTGGCCTTCCATAAACTAGTGCGTGTCACTATCCTGCTGTCTTTGGCGTTGTCACTGTTGTGGCATCTCAGTTGACTGTTAATTCTAAATAGTGACGGCTATATTGCTGTCTTCAAAGCTTTCCCATCAGCCTCAGCTGCACTCTGCTACATCATCCATGTCATTGTGAGCTCGGTGACAGCAGAATATATTTCTTAGTTTATGCGCAATGTGGTTTCACTGTTATGGATCAATCAGAAATGTACTCAATAGAATCATCTGATGGGATGTTCCTGAGTAAATTCACTGGACTCTTCGGTGAATGTTTCATGGCGTGCTGCCAGGCTGAGCTATTATCTAGATTTCATTAATGTTTAGAATAGAAATTAGTTCACAGGGGAGTCCAGTGGGAGGAAAACGATTGACCTTGATTACAATTTGAAATCAGTGCGCACACACACAGAGATGGAAGACCCTGAAACATCCGCCGTAATCTCAGCAATTTCAGCCGCATGTCAAGTTAGCAAAAAGCAAACGCTTTGGATCCCCTTGTGCTTTTCCCCTTGTTTTGGTTTTGTTTTGCTTTCCAGATGGCAGGTCTCTATTTGCATTATCTGCCTGTAGCAGGACCCCACAGCTCCTGCTATCTTTATGTTCTTTTGGAGCCACCATATGTGCACAAGTGGCTGCACGTCCACAGACACATTCGATGTGCTCACGAGCGTTCCCACCATCTCTCTCCCCATCTACTCGCTGCCTGATGTCGGCGGGGCTGTTGTAAAGCGAGGGCTGTGATAAGAAGGATGAGAGGAAGAGGAGTGACACAGGGAAGGACGGGTGTGCGAGAATGATGTGTGTGTGTGTGTGTGCGCGAGTCTCTGAGTGGGAACCTCATCTTTAAAGGAGATGTGTGTGATGCATTGTGCCAGTGTCTGCTGGGAGAGAGTGAGGCCTATTCTGGTGTCCTTGAAAGAGTCACAATGAGTTCCTAAACCCTCAGACTGAGCACAGTTTAAGACAGAAAGGCTATGGGAGAGTTTTGCAGCCACACTCTGCTTATGGCTAACCTGATTTTACATTCGCATCTATTGTGTATTTGGAAAAATATGCCTGACTAGCCCGCCAAGTTCACTGAAAATGTTCTTGTTTTGCATTACACCTCCATGAACGAGAGTTGGATTTGTAAAATTCCTGCTGTGATTTCTAAAAAAAGAGTCAAAAAAGGAATCTAAATTTCAGAAACAAATACAGATTCAAACTTAAAGTGAGGTTCTGTGCTCAGCTGCTTTTGTTTTGTCAGTTACATCTTACCATTTCTTCATTAATAGCCAAACTTTCTCATAGCCTCGCTGATTCAAAATGGATGACCCTCACCAGAGTGGGTGATGATAAACATTCCTTTAGGAAATTCTCTCTTTGATCTGCCTTGGCACACACTGTTAATCATTTAAATTAATTAGTTTTTTTCTTCAAAGGCCCTACTTGATTTTAAACAAAAAATTAACATTTCTGTTATTGCGAT
Source organism: Poeciliopsis paucimaculata (assembly GCA_903067055.1). Lineage (NCBI taxonomy): Eukaryota > Metazoa > Chordata > Actinopteri > Cyprinodontiformes > Poeciliidae > Poeciliopsis > Poeciliopsis paucimaculata. The sequence goes on from CAEGAD010052891.1 coordinate 10,216, forward strand.
AATAAATTCTGCATTAAAATTTATTTATATATGTAGAATATAAATATACAGTATGAAATTGTAAATTGGCATTTGATTTATTATTAAGTATTTTTAATTTGTTGCTGTTCTGCTCTTTATCCATCTTATGACCCATGACGCCTCATAAACTTAATCAAAATTCACTACATGCATGGTACGGATGAAAAAATGTCAGCGTATCAAAGTTTACTCTTTAAATGGGATAATTTAATCATAGCATGTCTTCTGTTCAACTTTGGGGGGAATGACCTGAACAAATGGCCACTGATAATGTAAAACATCATATTTATCTGCCACATCCACTTCACTGCTGCGGACAGAGAACGAATGAAAAACTGTAATAGAATTTGATGTTGACCTGTTGTTTTCTGTGCTCTTAGCTTTTGTGTTTTGCAGTGAAGCAATTTAATTAGCTTTTGTCTAATATCTTTGTACACTGAAAATAAGTAAGAGTTAGCCTAAAGGTAACTTCTAATATAATATTAAGGAATGATTGAGTTTAAAAAAAGCTCCTATATTTGTTGAAAAGTTACTTGTAAGTTAGTTTTCTCTTATTTCAAATGTACTAAGATATCTGCACTATAAAAAAGAAAAGAAAAAAAAAACTTGGTAAGATTTAGCTTTTTCAGTGTGGAAGCTTTTAGTCACCAAAATGACACTCCAAAGGGATGGATGAATGGACGGAAAAGCGTGTTCACGATTTAAAATGAATATTATTATTACTCTCATTCAAGAGATAATTTAAATGATGGGAAATGGGGTCTTGTGAAAATGCTATGTGCAGTAGATGCAGTTATAATGGAGAAAATTTGCAAAAAGATGTCCTCATAGTTGAGGAAGGCTAATTGCTAATCAGACCTTAGCTCCCATATGGAGTCATTTCTATGCATATAAAACAACTTGCATTCAAAATTCTCATGAAAAGTTATATTGGCTAATCATAAACCTCATTTGCATGAGACCATTGTTTAGCTTGGCGTCGGCTTACTTTGAGTCATAATGACCCAACTGATTAACATTCATGATTATAGGCCTCAGGCTGTGAGCTTCGTCATTGCACAGATGTTTCAAACCAGACGTTAAAAAAATATAGAGAGGGAAAAATGAAAGATTAAGCTAAAAAGGGAGCCTGTTAGTGTGGTTAATTCCAGAGAGGAGACAGTACTTGGTGGTGCTGATGGGATCACGGTTTCCCCTGGCATCACATCTAGAGTGTTGTTGCTGCCACGAGAGGAACTTGACAAGCACACAACTTCATGATGCATTTAGCACGGACAACGCAGCTTTCCTGTCAATTACTCCACATTAATTGTTTCCATTTGTCCTCATTTCTGGTGTTTTAATGACATTTTTCAATTCCACAAAAGTGGGGGGGAAAAAAATATGAAAAGAGTCCAAAATCAGCTTCTGGTCCCGATAGAGTTATACTGGCAGAACAACTATTCTCAGCTGATTAGGAGTGATACAAAAAAGCAGTTTCAGCACACAAAATTTAGCATGTAAAATGAGTGCAGCAACAAACTACACAGTGGTCTTATGGGGAGCCCACACTGGTATCGCTGCACTGCGTTGTGCTAATTGGTGCAGTCCAACTGGCTGGGGTTGTCAGAGTAATCTACATTTTGCTGATAATCAATGACAAAAAAAGAATTTCTTCCAATATACCCACATTCATTCAAATTTATGTACACAATGACCTTTTCTTCATCCAGATTCGGACCTTTTTGGAGTTGCAATACATACACACTACTTCCTAAACTAAAGCAACTTGAAGATGCCAATTAACCTAGCATTCATGTTTTTGTAATGAGGGAATGAGCTACGGTATGGGGGGATTTTGCTGCCATAAGTCACGAGCTTATACTTTCAAGTTGAAAGTATAAGCTCCATTTCATCTATTTCAAAACTTGTAATGCTTGAGCTTAAATTTTTTATTTGAAAGCTTCACCTTGAGAGAAATGGCATATGCACTGTGAGAACATGCAATCTGTATGCAGACCAAATGCCAAAAGATACAAACGCTGCTTCTCCTTGCTGCAGAGCAGCACTGTTAAAACCGTCACCACTTCAGCTTTTTTGTTTTGTTTTGTTTTAAAGTGTACATTAAAGCTGACAAAAGTCCACTAGAATCTATCCAAAATGCAACCTATGTAAGACTACCAGAAACAGAAATTTAACAGAGCTGCTGCTGAATATATTCACATGAGCCAGATCCTTTTCTTAGCCTGTACTATAATTACTTGTTCAGCTTTATTCAAGGTACATTCTGCACGTAAAATAAGGTGAAGTGTTTACTTCACCTTGAAGATCACAAACATTGACAGCAATGACTGCCATCTTGTCCACTTTCTTGCTAAACTGGAAAATCAGTATGTTTTTGCTAAATGACAGTTTTTCTTATTTGTTTGTAACTAATTATGAAAACAAAATTGTCATACTGTTACTAATGATGCTTTCTGATATACATATAAGAACCCTATTGCTTTATTAATGGCCTCTTTGAAACCCAACTACATCTTCGCTTTCTCCTTTTCATCCTGTTGGAGTGAACCGATCTTGGCTCTGTTGCTCTCATGCTGCTCTGCTGTTCACCGACGGAGAGGTGTTCCTTTTCATCTTTTCGGAGCAATATGAAGGTCAGAGAGAATATAAACAGTGCTGAATAGAACAGGAGAGGAGGCTTTTGGCACAGCAAACATCTGGCATTTGTATTTACTATGCTGCAGGATAATGAGCGTTCAGAATAAGTAGTAGGAATATTAAACAGGAATTTGAGCGCATTTATAAAATCCGACGTTTTAAAAATCTGAAGCTGTTTCTCAATGTTGCCTCTTGATAGACAGAAGTTGGTTTTTACACCTTTGTTGTAATTTGCCTTTTGAAGGCAAATATTTGTTAAAAGAGCAACAAATATTTTTCCATTGTGGGATTTATATAGAATAAACGCTAAAAGAAGAATCAATATCTGTTTCTCCTTAACCTCAAGCTCTGGTTGCTTTTTTTTTCTCCTCTGGAATCTATAGATTTACAGAGATTTTCCAAAGTATTTATTTCCCTCCTTTTGATATCTTGTTAAGCTACATTTTACTACAATTATTGATACATTTCATTTGGTGGTAGGCCTCTACATGTTCTTTTTCTGAGTGATGGCTATCGTGTACAGTTGGATGGGGAAAGTCAGTCAGAAGTCAACCAAAGAACATTGAGCAGGGTCAGCAATACTGAAATGCTCCTGGAGTGCCTCAGAAGAGTGCTGATGTTCTCTGTGAGCACACGGCATTAATTTCTTCTGATGCGCTCGCCTGACGGAGGAAGCTGAGTGGCCCCCGCCCGGCTGCCTGACAACCTCCATGAAGAACCGGGGGCCCGGCTCAGAGTGCTGATCTCATAAAATCTATTTATGGCGCGCACAGTGACACTTTAATTCTGGTATCTCTCACCTTCCTGCTGTCTGTTTCCATCTTCGCCACACACAGCTACACATTCTGTCACAGTGGAACATATTTATCATCCGCTCCGTGTGGTGACGCCGTTGCCCTGTTCCTCGGGGCTCGAGTTAATAAGTAGCCGCGCTCTGTTTGCATAGTCAACGTTCTTCATGTCTGTCTGTCCCATCAGTCCATCCCCGTCCTCTTTCTCTGTACGTGTGCTTAATCTACCACCTTACACCAGTCGTCTTTTCTTATTATCCGTCTCTATCTTTCCCTCGATTCCTTGCTTCTTTTCCCTTAGTCAGCAAAAAGTCACACACTGCATGTTATCATCTCTCTTTCGCTAATCTAAACACACCTCTCTGACCCATTTCTTGTCCTGACCATCTTTTTTTTTTACCTTCTTCATTCTTCACACTTTGTTCTAGTCTCATTTGTTTGAAATCAGGTTTTCTTCGATACAAAATTAACTTTGTATTCATTTCCGATAGGCAACAGTCGGAAATTGGCCTTCTGATTCTAAATTTTTGACTCTGCTGATTCTAAATTTTAATGGTTTCTCATTAAGGAAGACATAAAAACAGTCTTCAAGATATTTTTTTTGAGCATCATCAATTATTTTACACCAGAAGCAGAAGTGCTTCTCTCACATGTCACACCATGTGAGAGAGTAACCAAGTCATTTACCATAGCAAAGGCAAAGACAATACAGAGTTGAGATTTGAGATTTGCGTCCATTCTAGAGAAAATACAACTGTACTCTGAAATATGCAAAAGAGAAACAAATTTGAAATCCATCCTCTTCAATTTGTGGCAGAGGTTTAAAGTAGCAAAAAAACATAAGTATGAGCAACCTCATTGTCAGTCTTGAAAAATATTGTTTCCTTGTAAATATCTTCTTCCACTTCAGGTTCATCCTCTGACATCACTTAAGACACATTGCTAAGATTGTAGATAACCAACTAGAGGTCTCTTTCTTCAGGAACAACTAGGTGTGTCATGATAACAGATGTTACTGGATGATAAATTGTCCCAGAAATGATTGCAATAAACCGTAATATTGTTGTTTTGAGACCATTTCAAGTAGCATATTATCACCTTCCTAAAAGTAATTGAGGAAGAAAAAGAAAACATTTTTGGAAAAAAATGTTTTCTGCCTTTATTTTAGGAAGGCGACAATGTTGATAATGGTATTATAATTCAAGCCTGCCTTCTCAAAGACCAATAAACTCTAGTTTTTTAAAGAACTGGAAGATGCTTTAAATATTCAAAATAAAACACAAAAGACAAAAGCATTAAACAAAAACCAAACATTTTATCATAAATTAAATGGATTATGAAGTCCCTGCAAACAAAATGAATCTTCAAGAAATATTAATCGTCAGTGTGGAACTGGTCGAGCTCATTTTAATTTATCATGCGATTAATTGCTTATTGTGACAGGCCTAGCAGCAGGATCTCTAATAGACCAGGTTTTGTCATTTGAACCTGGCTGCGTCCAGTACGGCACGAACGAGATACGACTTTTGACATCCCGGCTGGCCGGTCACCAGTCGGGTTTGTTGTCAGCGCATCTCTAATTCATACACTGGTTCTCTCCTTTCACCCGGTGCCATGTTTTCACTCTTCTCCTGCCCTCACTTTCTCCTGTTATCCTCCACATGGTCTTCTTTTCTGATATTGCACAGCATTGACTCCATCTTCTGTTTTTATTTCCCCTTGCTTGTCTTCTTGCCTTCCTCTTCAATTCACTTTCCCAAGTGCTCTTGACAGATCATTCAATCAGCTGCTGCTGGTATTGGGGCGAATCCTTTTGCTGATCCAGTTTGGGATTTGCTTTATTTCCTCCCACCATTACCTCTGCCGTTATTATGTGCCAGAGCAGCAGTTCGACAGCTGCTGAGGTCGGATTAGTACACCCAGATCAAATCTGTGCCTGTTTTTGTGCCTGTGCCTTTCGTACCGAATGCTCACGCCATCAAAAATCAGGTAGATAAAGCGCTTACGATGCTCAAGGATATGAACGTTGATACAGGGTTAAAGTTCAGACTGTCCTGTTGGATCAGGGTCACAGAACAGATACAAGCTTTCTTTCAAAACTGCACGAAATCCTAAGAAACTTGACTGCTATTTCCTAACATACAAAAAATCACTGTTTATTATTTGCCAAAGCAAATAATGAGTAATGAGATCAATAAAGAAGGACTTTTTAAGAGAGAACACCTATTAATGTTCATTGGATCTCCCCCAGAGTGCATCAAACATGCATTGTGTATTATTTTTGAAATTTCCAAAAGAGAAAAAGAGGCTTTTTTTTCCCTCTGCCATCCCATTTCCCCACTTTGACTATTTTCTCAGCTCATAACTGCCTTTTTTGCTCCTCTAAGCTAACAGGCTATTCCAGTAACCATTCAGTTTCTTGCTTATGCGTTGCATCATACATTTGTATCATGTAGATTATGCTTCAGCTGCTTAAGGGAAATAGATGAAAGAAGCAAGTTGTATGAGTGAATTATTTGGTATTTCTAAATAATTATTTGAATAATTAATTCAAATAATTAATACTGACTGCACCTCAGACAGTTTCACTCTTCATAATAAATGAACATGGGTCCAGGATCCTTGGGTGTTTGTAAGATTATAAGGTGAGCAGTAAGCACAAATTACAGGCCATTGGCAACATGGGAAAGTGAATTGACGTAACTAAGATCGTTCGTGGGAATTAAGCATACAAGTTTTCTTTTTTTGTTTTTTTTTTTGCCTCCCTATAGCCTTTCGTTTGCTACCTGGCATTGATCGATTTATACTTTAATGTTGTTCATTTATTAAAGGAGTTCCATAGTAGTTTCCATAAGTACCTGTAGTCTGACTACTGGATTTGAAATAGTAATGCGTTAGATTACTCCTCACAGAAAGTAGTGGTCCGAAGTCAGCAACACGTTACTGACATCACTGGGTATAGTTTACAAGTTGTGCGCTTTTTACGAAGGAAAGCACTTGTTTAAACTCCCAGTATGATACCACACAATGCGTCCGTAGAAAGATTTAACAGCAGCTGGGAGATAATGGATATTTCAGGATTATTCAACATTTTTAAACATGTTCAGAGTAAAATTACAGCCACACATTTTTTGTCCCCCTGCCACTCGTAATTGGTGCTTTCAGACACTTATTTAATACACTTCCTTTTTTGCTGTTCTGTTTTTATTCCATTTGAGTGCTTCATGGATTAACACAAAAAAGGTCTCTTTATAACACCCACCCACAGTTCATGTAGGGCTGACCTGTTCCATCTGCCACCGAAGTGTTACCCTCTTACATTCTTATACCTCAGTCACTGTGAATTGGAAAACTGAGCTTCAATAATAGTACTCAGTACAAAGCAGCTCACTTCTCCCCCCCCTCCCCTCTGTTTAGAGCAGCGGTGAACTTAAAAGCACACGACGAAAAGCAAAAAGCAGAAAAAACAGTCATTTGTCGTGACAGTGCAGCCCATTTGTTGCGAGGGGATCTGTATCTGTCAGCTTCCCTTATCGTGGTGGTTTGTTTGACCAGGCTCAAAGAGCCACTTCCAGCTCAGATACACGGCGTTGTCAACAAAACACAAAACCGGCACCTGTCCTCATCCGCCGTTTACACAGGAACCATTTTCTCTATCCGAGGCACAGCAAATAGACTTCACCTTATGCAACACATTAACCCTGTCCAATTTTTGTTTTTTGTTGTTTTTTTCATATTTATGTTTATATGTGATTAATGCAACACGGTGTAGAGATGCATCCAGCTCACAAGATTGGAATGATAGACTATATTAGAGTCACGAAAACAGTGATGCGAAGTCTAATGTGCCTGTTTCTTTTGAAAAAAAAGGAATATTTGTCTTTTTTTTCTGATATATTGAGACTGATCCTGTTTTCGTACTAAACTTCAGCCTCTTCACTTAATGCATGCTCTCTGAAAGAAAGGCAACTTTTTGTTGTTTTTTTTTATTAAAATGAAAAATAAAGAGAGGCTTGAAACTGAGCCTTGTGGGACTCCTTTTTAAAGTCTTTAGGAAATTTGACTTACGACCATTTGCAAAACTAATCTTACTTTTTTTTTAAATAAAACAATTATAAATAAGTAAATATATTAGCAACAGTGGTTTATGGAATGTGCTCAGATCATAAATAATGAAAAATTATTTTTTGTACTCGGCAGTGGTATGACCAACTTTATCAGTTTAGCTGAGTTCAAGACATTTACACCAGAATCTGGAAGTCAAACTTCCACGAAAAAGACTCTTTTTATCAGCTTTTCTTCAAAGTTTCTACTCTAAACTTCGGGTGCACAATACACAGTTTGATTTTTTCGCAAGAATCAAAAACCCCACTCTTGCAACAAAAAGAAGAAGCTGCTACCAGACTCTATTTGTTACAATGAGGTGTGACAGAAGTGACAGATACTTATGAGATTGAGTCTCACAAACAGCAGCTGATCTGAAGGTATTATCAAGGGGTAAAGCATATCACACAGCAGGGAGGAACACTATGTGCCACCTTCATAATCCTAACATTTGTTTGATTTCCTGCTGTCTGTAATTGGCATCCGCAGCTGCTGCTGTGAGAAACGTTGTCTTAATGAGCGGCAGGTTTCTAAAACGAGATCCGTCTTCCTCTCTTTGGTTTCCTTCCCCCTCCAGAGGCCCAGTCCAGCGCCATGATGTTCGACTGCGTCTACCTGGAGCTCTCCGCCTCTTTGGAACACGGCACGAACGAGCTGCTGGAGGCGGCGGTGCGGAGCGCGAGAGGGGACTGCGTGGGCCCCGGGTGGACGGACGGCGACCCGGCGGCGGGACGCCGAGAGAGCCTGACGAGTCGCGCCAAGCGCTTCCTGGCTGGGCTGGTGCCTCGCTCGTACGGGCGCGACCGGGAGCGTGGCCGCTACCGGGAAATGAGCCGCCACCGGGGCAGCAAGATCCTCCGGCAGAAGTCCCGGTCCTGCCATGACCTCAGCGCACTGTGACCCCCGAACACACTCGACAGAGATGAAAACACACTCCACATTAACACAAAAATATAACAAACTGAAAGACCTTTTTTCTTAGGAGGCGGGTTGGGGGTTTGTAAAAGACAGAGCACACAGGTGAGTAGAAGAAATCGGATGACGTGCAAGAGGTTTGATTACAGGGTGAAACGCGGGATGACAAAGGCGAGAAAGATGAGAGGTGAATGATTACATCAGACGGCCTCGGATGACAGTGAACCATCAGCGAAGGCAATTTTGGGACAAACAGATGAGGAGGGGGGTCCCTTTTCAGCTCCGTCCACTGTATTCGGGTGAATCAGCGAACGCTCATTACCTGAACGGATTGAGAGAAAGACAATCAGCAGCAGAATCAATTTTAGAGCCTAATCAGACCGACGGACGGATGAACGGCGCCACAAACACACACCCAGGTAGCACGCACCAATGTAGAGACTTATAGAATTTTATTATGTATACCTGTTAAAAACAATGTTTTATAGCATGAGTATTAGCAGAAGCTAACCCTATAGGTTTTACAGTGCCCAGTTTCTTGACTTTACAGTACCTCAGTGGCCAATAGCAAATGCACAATCCCGATAGTGTTTGAAACAATGCCGACCCAAAGGCAAGACTATTATCACATGTCCACCATTTTTCTGTCCGCACTGCTGTTGAGGGTTTGTTTGTTACCAAACCACAGCAGTTACTGCAGTCAGTGTGTTCATCTCAGACTTTCATACACCAGGCTAACACATCAGCACTCAAGCCATATTGTTGCTGAATGCACAGTGGGCAGCCAGCACAGCGAACCCTTTACTGCAAGACGTGAGGCGAACGATGAAAGAAAAGGCAATAGCGACAAAGGCGAGACTCTTTGAACGACGCTGAGTCACGGACCACAGGAAGGCTCTTGGAGGATAAACACGAAAAACAAATCTACCTGTGGCTGTTTGACGTTCTCTCTATATTTTATTGTTTTGATTTTTTTTCTTTTTTTTTTTTAAGTTACCTGTTGGATCTTCTAAATGGGACTGATTTCTTCAGGGGTTTAGATCCAGAAGATGCTCTGGGAACGTTGTCGAGACGTCTCCTCCTCACCGACACTCATCCCCGCTCGTTTGTCACCGTCCACTGAGCACTCTCGCCCCCTCCACTGGGAATAAATACAGTTTGGTTTGACATCTTTATGAGTGTTTCTGTGATATTTTTCAGAGGGTGCATTATGAAGCGAAAGCAGCCGTTTTACGCAGGTGAAGGAATTAAACGCCTTTGAGGTCCAGCGAGATGAGTCACCGGACCTCAAAGGACCTCACCATCTTTTTGCTGCAAAGAGCAGCAAAAAGATAAATTCTTTTATCTACTTTGGTGAGATTCTCCACTTTTTCCTTAAGACCCTTAAATGATTTTTAAGCTTGAAGTTTTTCATAAAGTATTTATTTCAAAGTTCTATGATAAGGAGCAAGTTTAAGTGTCCATAAGATATTGTTTATCTAAAAAAAAAAGACGCTTTAACAAATGAATCTCATTGAAGCGTACAAGCTCTAAACCCCAGTAAAGGTACTTAAACCAGTTTAACACTTTGGTATGTTATAAACACAAACTTGAATACATATTGTGGATTTTTTTTATCATCACAAAATAGTGCATGGTAATGAAGTTTGGGAAAAAAATGGTTTTAAAATATTTTAATAAAAATCTGAAAAGTGTGGTGTGCATCTGTCAATACTTAGTAGGGAAACCTTTTGCTGCAATTTAGACATATTTTGGCCTATGTCGTTACCAGCTGTTGGCTCTTCTGTTTTGCGAAATAACTAAGGATAGAATGGAGAACATCGGAATATAAATTTTCAAGTCTTGCCACATTTCTCAATTAGATTTTGGTCTATTGACTGGACTTTAATCTAAACGGTTCTATTGTATCTCAGGTTGTATATTATGCTTTTCCTCCCAAATCTCTTTTTCAACCTTCAACAACTTTTCATTCCAAATGGCACTGAATTTAGCCCTGTTCACTACTCTATCACCTCTGAGCTTTTATGTTGTTTGTTAAAATAAAGGTTCAGAGCTCATGCTTTTGGCAAAGCATGCTAAGCTTGCGAACCTGTCTTGTTAGCATCTTGCTAGCTTAGCATCAGTTACCAGACTGAGCAGTTCCGACTCCCTCCCAGTTTTACTCTCCGTTTCTAACAGATATGGCTGTATAACTTTGACATTGTGAAGATTTATGAAAAGCAGGGATCTATAAAGATGTTACGGGCATTTAATAGTCGATAACTTATTAGCAGAATGTCACTGCTAGCATCTGAACTCCAGCTAGCTTCTTGTGAGCGCAGGACCAACACAAAATCAGATTCCTGCCATTTTAAAGCTACTTTCGGTAATGCAGACCATTCCTAAATATTTAAGCTGATCTGTAAAGTTTAAAGCTGAGGCAGCTGTTTCGTACAAGTACAAAAGTTCCTTAGAGACCCGCTACACCAGGCGGGACGCCAAGTTCACGCATCATCCAAATCCAATCACAAATCTACAGATAATTTACCTGGCGGTAATCTCTCAACAAAAATTCAACTTGAAATATCTGAGGGAAGAGTCTGGATGAGTATACTCTATTTTTCTCTCTCTCTCTCTCTGAGAGCGGCTTTGAGACAAGATTTGCAGCAATCGCCACAGTTATTACTCACTTCACTGCACACATATGATGTTTTCTTGTAAAATTACTTTTCCTTATTTCGCTGGTGTTTTGTTGATGTGCGCTCTTGGCAAGAATCACAAATGTAATCCATTTATTAATTTCTTTTTTTCCCCTTTCTCTCTCAAATGACCTTTTAATGTAAAAGCATCGCACGAGGAGAAAAAGTATGATCAACGATAGGAGATCTTTTTTTTTAACTTGACCAACACAATGGCATCAAAAATACTTCCCTACGCTGCAATAAAGGCTGGGAGTAAGGTAATAACGTTGCTGCGCTTGTGCGGCCTTTTTTTAGTACGACAGTCGAAAAGCCAGAAAGTAAATTAGAAGAGATTGATGGTAGAGAGCTGACGGGAAAGAGGATGAAGACCTCGTTCACATAGAAACAATTTTAGGTGTATCCGCAAAAGGTTTTTTTTTGTTTGTTTTTTTTCTTTTTGTCATTTAGGTGCATCCACACAGATTTGGCATCTTGGGAGAGAAAATGTTCATTTTGAAACTGGGTTCCAGAGTGGATAAAATTCAGAATACCGGTTTCATGTTTCACTTTTGTAAATAAACATGGCATCCTTTGGTGGGGTTTTTTTGTTTGTTGTTGTTCTCTGGAGGCAGCAAAGATATAACATGCTCCTCTCAGTTTGCCTAAAGCAATGGTGTCAAACTCATTTTGATTTTGGGCCACATCAAAATCACGAATGCTCTTAAAGGGCCGGTTGTGCCAGGATGTATTGATAAAGCCTGTTCACAGACTCTTAAAATATCAATTGAGTCTTAAAATTAAATAACACTGCTCAACATCTCTCTAGTCCCTCCAGGATTTCGTGATCCTTTTTGTGATTTTTTGCAAGAAAATTCAAAGTGTTTGTGGCACTAATCTGGGTATGTTTACGGTAAATGCAACTTTTTATTACTCGAAATAAAAAGTACAAGTAAGAAGGTTTTTGACAATTTTTGAGAAAAGTCTGAAACGAACTCCCAATTAGCGCAAAAAAGTGCGAGGATTTGTTGATTTTGCGTGAATGTCCGCGATAATTCTCAAGAACGTGGAGGGTCTGATTGATATAATTTTGGCAGAAAACAAATAAAAACTGCATTGATTTGATTGGTAAAAAAAAACATTTAAGCACACTTTAGTGTTTAGTCTAGAACCTAGAGGGCCACATAAAAAGCTGTGGCGGGCCGGATTTGGCCCACGAGCCGCGAGTTTGACACACGTGACGGAGACGAATCGCACAAGAAAAACCTTTAAAGTCAACAGAGAAGCTCAGACTTCCTAGAAGTATCTCTACTTTACAAGAGTGGTAGAAATATACCCCAAGTTACTTTAAAGTTGTTGTAATCTGTGCTACACACACACCTCCCCCATTTTTCTTTGTTAAATACCTCAGGAAAAATAATGATTTCCCTCCATGTAAGAGTTCTGCATCACACCCGTCGCCGGGTGTTGTTTACTCACGAAGAGCTTTAGCTTCTGCTCCACAGTCTGGATTTAAAGACAAATCACTCCTGTGATGTTTGGGGTTGTTACTTTTCTACCTCTGAGGAAACAGCTAAAAATAACTTTGTGGCGTTTGTTTACCTGAAATGCCTCCAAAATCAAACTTAAGTCTCGTGGATTATCCAACTCTTCATGGCTTAAGAGTTGGATTTGCTGAAAGCTTGGAATTTTTTTTATTTTATTTTATTTTGCTTTCTGCATAATCGTCACTTAGGTTCAGAGCATGAAATGTGAGCTGCTGTTTCTCCTCACGCTGGGGGGTTTTATTTATTCTCCTTCAAACGTAACATAAACACAGCTCACTTAGAGTTACCAAAAGAATTTTAAAAAAAATTATACACATATTATTGCAAAAATAAATAAATAAATCAGGCTACACATTTACTCCCTGGTTGGAGCAGCCAGTCGTGAGAGCCCGTCAGACGTGAGCAGTCCTCGGGTTCTGGTGCTGGCGCGATCTGGAGTGGACGCGCTGAAGAACTCTTGAGAGGAAGTCAAACTGGCAAAGAGGCAGAGAGGGGATGAAGGGAGGGAGCGAGTCAGACGGAGAGACGAAGGGGTTGGAAGAAAGCTTTGAGGAGTAATGGTTGCTTGGAGACTGTTGTCAAGGAGACAGTAAGTCCTTTGGCATCTGAAATGTCCTACATTTATGTTGATATTCAGAAGGAAGAGGTTTTTTTTGGGGGGGGGGGGCTGTTTAGGTGTGATTTCACTTTTTAACCCCTCTCGGCTGTGAGAGGGGTCAAACGGAGGATGACCCCACGTCCTAGTAGACTCTGCTAAAAGGTTGGAGTAACACAAAAGGTTTTCATCACCCTTAAAACAGGTCAAAAAGGGAAAAAAAAAAGAACATCAGATAACAGCAGCCATCTGACAGCCCCGCCGACGCCCACAGGAGGGGAAAGAGGGGCGGCGATATGACAGAATTTGTTTCCGTGACACCCTGTCGGCGTCTCAAACTGTGACAGATATCCTCCCTCCCTGTGTTTCCCTGGCGCTGACTCATTCAGTGGGCATTTTCTGTGGTTCTCGGGCAAAAAAGAAACACTTCATGCGAGCAGATGGGGGGGGACTCAAAGCCACCCACTGAGTGCCACTGGAAAGCCTGTTGAAGTTCCTCTTCGGCTTCCACCGAAGAAAGACTATTTTTCGGTGAGCACTGTGCATAGCTAATGAGCTGCATGTTGCTGTCCTTTGGGGAGGGGGGGAGGAGAGGCGGGCATGGCGGTGTAACCGATGATGGAGGAGCAGAGTTTGTAAAGAAAGCAGACCTGGCTGACCCTGCAGGACGGGAAGCAACTGAGGGGAACCCGTCTGAGTCTGTTTTCGGCTCATTGTGGCCCCAAAGGTCATCATTCCCCGGCTTTATCTGAGCGCACACAGTTATGGCAAACAAACAAACGTTGGGGAAAGCTACGAGTTGAGGTGAACAGTGAACAGGATGCAGCCTCGTCAGAAAGCTGCGATCCTCTTGCCCTTCTCCACTCATCTGGATTTTACAGCAGATGAAAAGTTGAAGGGATGGCTATGTGCTTTGCCAGAATAATAACAGAGAGCCATCAGAAGATCAGCACTCATGCTGTAAAAGGCACGTATGAGGAGTAAAATAAATTTAACATATAAAAAAATATGTATCCCAAGCTTAATCCATCATTCAAAACGTGGGACTGCAAACATACCGGGATGAGTAAACCTACATGCCAGACAGTGAGAGCGTTAAAGGAGAAACGAGCAACTTTGGAGGAGCTGCAGAGATCCCCCAGGTCGGACAACCTGTCGGTAAAACTGCTTTCTTCTTAAGGCAAGAAGAAAGCCGTAAGAAACTTCACTTTTGCACTTTTTAACGAGTCAGTGAAGAGGGCGCTGGTCAAATAAGATGCAAAAACAGATGCAAGGCTTACAAAAGACTAGTGTTGCTGAAATTGCCTTGTTACAAGTCTAGACAACGAGGAATCTTTCAAATTATGGTCGGATGGCGCTCGAATTAGTTGACGAAACAAAAACAACGGGCAACAATGTCCGTCCGTAGATGTGCACGTCTGGGAGGATTAATATAAACGCACACGATATTTCAGATTCCCCTTTGTGCTGAATTATCTTACATAAAATCCTAACAACCAAATGCAACAAAGGACATATTACATTTTTTGAAAAGTACTGTATAACACACATTGCCAATAAAAGACAATAAGCAAGGACTGACATATATTCATAACAATGCTTATTTGTATCAAGAATATTTACATTCTTTTAATTTGTTTAAATATTTTCTTAATTTCAGTATTTTTTGCACCAATGGGAATCGAGCATCACATCCATGACCCCGGTATAGCTGATGGAGTCTGAGGTTTTGCACTTCTGGACGTTGTTTGCTACTTTTGAGGTGGACAACCTCACCATCCACACACCTCTAGTGCCACCTACAGGCTTCCTCTCTTCTAGCATCGAATTGTATATTAAAAACCTAAAATCAGCAAACGAGTCAGACGTAACATTATATATATTTATTAGCAAGCAAATAAACACTAAACAATTTGACTAATTTTGACTTTTTATTCCAAAAGGTCACTGAAAAGTTTCCGTTTCTTGGACTCTCCCGTCTGGATTTCCTGCCAGTGGGCTCTCCTTTGGACAAAGTGGGAGAGGCCGAACTTCGCCCAAACGTGACGAGCGAACTGATCGGACCTCAGCTTACTTTCGCTGGGAACTGGAAGAGAAGGACGGGAAAGAAAGTGAAGGAGTGGACAAAAAAATACATAAATAAATAAAACAGAAAGCGCTAGAACCGTCAACGTTACCAAGCTCCTGCGCGATGCTTTGCCTCTGGCTGACCGAAGCGCTGTTCCATGCCGCTTCCAGGACTCGGCTTCCGAGCCTGGAGCAGGCCATCTGCACGTACTGGCCCTGAGAGGAGAAACGGCATTTAGTTTACCTTTCTGAACTCCACAAATAACCCAACATGAAATCTGGCAAACATATTGTACCTCCAGTCTCTTGAGGATCTTGCCCCTGCCTTTGTCACTGGATGTGGTGATGAGGGCCTGCAGGACGTGGCTGCCGGAGGGGTCGGAGGCCATCGTGAGGAGGTCGGCGGGGCTCAGGGTGCGCAGGCTGCTGAGGAGGTGAGAGCGCTCCTTAAACTTGGCTAGCGCTTGGACCAGCCGGGAACCGTGGTAACAGATGGAAGTCAGCGGAACCTGAAAACGACAATTAAAACAATCTGATGCGGCACCGGGGAAAACACGCGAGGTGAAATGTGTCACCTGAACTTCCTTAGAAAGTGGAAGTTGCTGATTTTAACTGAACTTGTCAACTTCAACTCAACAACTCTTCATAAATAGTTGTTGAGTGTAAAATGTAAAAATGAAAAAGAGATTCTTTAAGTATTTAAAGTCAGAAGAAAAAAGACCAGTAAGAGTTTGTGGTTTACCTCTTTCTGTGTGCTGCCCTCTGTTGCATCGGTCTGGTAATACACCTCATAAGTGAGCAGGGACATAAAGAGCGGCAGGCAGCGGACGTGTCGAGAGCCGGGCTCGGCGCAGTGGAAAGACTGAAGGGAAACACGGCACAGAGCTGACATGATGGAGGAACTCCTTCGCGTTTGTGGCAGGACAAAACCTTTCGGGAGGCTCACGTTCAGAAGGCACCGCATCATGTCGTCCTGCTTCTCTCCGCTTTCTGCGCAGCTTTCCGCCAGCTGGACGATCACGCCCATGTGACCCGCGGCCAAGACGGCCTCCACGCCCTGGACCAGCTCGTCGAACAGCTTCGGGAACTGAGGACGGGAAAGCCGTCAAGCGGAGAACTCTTCAGCCCCGCAGCTCCACAACAACAACAACAACAACAACAACACCGCTTACCAGTTTATGCTCGGCCGAGGCGGCTGTCAGCCTCTGGACGGGGAAGTTGGCGATAGGATGGAGGGCGAGGTCAACCAAACTGCCCTTGAAGTGGCTCTTGTAAAGGTCACGGAGAAGAGATTTGTGGGAGAGCTGGATGATCGTCTCTATGAGGCGACTGGAGGCCTGGTCCTTCAGGAAGACCAGCAACGGACTGCAGCAGACGAGTTAAAATGGCGTCCAACGTTATATCTCTGCTACACGAAAACGCCTCCTTACAGAGAGAGAGAAAAAACAAAAAAAAACACCTCTAACCTGACTCCGGGGGCCGAGCTGCGGCTGGTCAGGTACTCCATGGTGCGCTTCAGGAGCTGCTTGCACAGTTTGGGTCGTTTTCTGTGGCACACGGTCAGCATGGTCTGGAACACGGCGCTGGCAGCTCCGTCCGTGACGCTTACTGAAGAACAAACAATTGGAAAAACGATTACAATGGAATCCCAACAGAATACGTACAAGCTAGTTTGTGTTTGTAATGTGACAAAAGAGCAGGAATACTTGCCCGAATTGCAAGTAAAACAATTTGTACGCGTAATATTTAAGTTCTTTGTGCCCTGACATTTCTTATTAGTGCTTGCAGAGGCTTTACTGCCACCGACAGGAGAATAATGGGAAGACATCAAATCTACTGCCGGCCATTTTAAACAGTCGTTTAAAACAAATAGAAGGAGAGTTGAGGTAAACACACCAGCTCCACTTTATAAAACAGTTTCTTCGGACAGTAAGGATTCGGGTAAAAGAAGCTTAAATCTCTGCATGAGCATTAGCAAAGAGGTTTATTGACTTCAATCTGTTGTGTTAATATAAAGAACTGTAAATTCATTCATTTAGTATTTATACTTTGGCTCTGCTGTTTTCAGATCTCAACAGACATGGGAGTGAAAACCACGGGATTAAACGTCAGCAAATGGTTTCATCACTTCTTTTGAATCTGATTAGTTTTTCCTTTCCCTTTCTTTATGCCAGTTCGTTACGTTTTAAAAATAAAAACACACATTTTATAGTCGACATGAGATTTTACAGTCCTCTGTGCTAAGATGTTCTCTTTGTGATGGGAGTACAAAGAAAGAATTGCGTCATCTATAATCCAGGGAAAGGGAAAAAAAAAAAAAAAAAAAAAAAAAAAGAGAGGCGAGTACAGAGATGGCGTGATGAAAGGCAGCTTACAATTAATATTTTCCATCAGGGTCTCGGTGAGGTTCTTCAGCTCGTACCAGAACGAGGTTGGAATCTCAAAGTCGGTCAGCTGAGGGGCCGCCCTGTGCTCTTTTGCACCTAATTCGAAGCAGAACATCAAACGAGAGACACAGACGTGAAGTCAGACGTCCCGACTCAGCCTCCATCATGCATACTGGAAAGGAATCAAAAGCTTTATTTCGTTTCTCAAACAACAGGAACTGCAATATTTTAAAAAAATGTGGCCAGCTCTCTCTTTATCTCTCAGAAAAACAAAATAGTTTAAAACCTCCAGCAAGCAATTGCTGCAATTTGTATCAAACCTCCCTCGCCATTTCAGTCGGAACACACACACATTATACAGATTTAGTTGCTGTGAATGACGTCCATAACCCAGGGACATCGTTATGTTTGGTAGGAATCAAACCAGCGGAGAGGAGTCGTTATTTGTTAGTCTGGGCATGAATGGGCACTCTGCGCAGAAAAACTTCTGGTCGGGTAATTGGCCCGGTGTAACTTGTGCGAGGAATGGAGGAGCTTATAACTAGAGGGAACCTGGAGAACAGGGGAATTAAATGGAATTAAAGTCCCACTTTAAACATCCAATTACTGCCTGCAAAGAGTGATTTGATTTATCACTCAGCAACGTCACGGTCTGCATAAACAACATACGGCATTTTGTGACACTTTTTTAAAAATGTCCTGGGGCTTTTTCCGTGTGATTTGTCCACACCAAATTGAAATGTCTTCGTCCAGGCTGCCTGCTATGATTTTTAAACTCCAGTAGGTGTCACTGTTCAGCAACACACCAACATGGTCAACTAAGCATTCCCTCCTATAAGAAAATATGAGCCAATGGCCGATACTCTGACTTTTAGCAATATTAAATATGTGATAGAAAAAAAAAAAATAAAACAAATTTATTCACTTGTGATTTTAATTGAATTCCTTATTTAGCAGAAACACCGCAATTTTAAAATTGTGTGTTTTTTTTGTCCCGGTCACATCAGCAGAATATCATTACCAGGACACGCGGACAACTGCACTCTTCAGTGTGGATGCTACTATGAAGCAAAGATGACTTTAACTTGACTGTTTTCACTTCACTAACGAAGTCAGGGAAGAATTTAAATTCAGCAGTAATCAATAATCTTCAATTCAAATAAACTAATTTAGTTGAAAACCTCAAATTTATTATAATTTTGTATTTGTTTTGAAATGCTTTAAAGTGACGGCGCTCCGCAACAGTGGTGCTGTCGATGACAGAAATAATTAATGACTGCTCAGAAACTTAAAGGATGGAAAAACCTCAATTATATTGTTATATATAATTACACTACAGCTTTTTAAAGAGACATCTGGAATCAGGGAAAGTCCATTTTACCAGGACAAAAAAAAGAAAAAATACACAAAAAAAAAATACACAAAAATCAAAAGATTAAGAATCGGCCACATGCAGTAAAACAAGTCAAGACGCCTCTGTGTGTTTACCTGGCTGGGCTTCAGTGCGAGGGGGTCCGACGCAGCCCGCCAGCACGTGTAAAAGCGTGCGGACCACATGCGAGCCGTGAACGTGTCCGATGAATTCTGCGCCGTTGTCTTTCACCACCTGACTTAAAGACAACACCTGGCTCTCCAGCACCCCAACGCTTTCCTCTTCCTCCTCTTCTTCTTCTTCGGATGGATTCTTCTGTGAGAACTCTACAGCAGACAATCAGGACATGTAAACATAGTCACTTAGGTCTTTAAGGTTTTTCATTGGTAGAATAATAAATGCAAAAATGTTACCATCACACATGAACAAAATTTTAACCTATACGTCGCCACTTTTCTGACTACAATGTTTTTGGTTACAATGGTGACAATTAAAATCTTCATACAATTTGGAACAACTTTTTTCAAAATAAGCAAGTAATTGTATATTTCACACTTACCCTCCCACCTGGACATCTGTCTGAGCGCGCTCTCTACGACGTGGCCTCCACAGCGGTCGCAGGAGACCTCCTTGAACCCCGCCCCAGACTCTCCGCCCAGTTCGGCCAGGACTTCCCCCACCTGGTCCGGGCTGGACAGCGGGAGCAGCCGCTGCAGAGTGATGCTTCCCGTCCGGTCGGTGGCCACCAGGCCGGCTTTACCTTTCACCTCGGCGAGGACGTTCCCCACAAACATCTCTGTCCAATGTGTTGCAAACATATTTATTTGAAACGTGCAGCAACGCCACTGAGAATTCACACAAGGAATGACCAGGAGGTCAGTTTGGTGTCTTACCCACAAAAGCTTATTTTAAACATGGAAATTAATACTCTGGCTCTAAATCTGGTCAATTGCATTTTTTATTAGGGTGAAAAAAAAACCAAAACACAACTTTTTCCACATTTAACTTAACACATAAATGTATGGAGCTAAACTGGTGCCATAAAGCTTGTTCAAAAGATATAAACTGACATTTTCTTTTGTTTTTTATGTTTACTTGTTTTCAATTTAAAACTGAAAAACAAAAGTTAAGCAGAAAATAAAGATTAGAAACTGAAAACAATTTTTCAGATTCAAATCTTTATTTTCAGTTTTAATTCTTTTTTAGTATCAAAGTTAAAAAATATATACATATATACTATTTATCTCTTTCTTTTTTTTTAGCTTCAAAATAATTTTCAAGTTTCAAAACTTTTTGTCAGTTTGATTTGGGTTTTTTTGCCCCAATGAAGGTCCATATAAATGTGCAACTTGCATGGAAAACAAACAAATTCGGAACCAATCATGCGTCAGCGTTAGGCCTCAGTTTTCCTGCTGTTGTCCTCATCGCTTTCTGGTTTCAACTTCTTAAAAAGAGGAGGGCAAAGCATCTTAGGTCCTCTGGGACTTGTGCTGAATATGTTCAATGTTCGTGAGAAATAAAACCTAAATCCTAACCGCTGCGGCTTAATTGAGGAAAAATAAAGTTGCCCAGCAGGTGTGTGAAGGACAAAGATACAACTGATGTTGTGTTGCACAGAAAAGTCACAGTATCTGATCTCTGGCTGCAACTCTAACTTTGTACCTTCAGCTTCCCAGAGGAGAACCAAACCCATCTCACCTCTCTCCTCATCTTCTTCAAAGCCTTCACTCAGTCGCTCCCCAACGCGGCGGAAGTAGCCAACGCTCAGAGCATCCAGCCGCTTCCTGCCACGGTCTCCCTGAGGTTTTTGCCCTCGCTTTTCTTCTTCGCCTGCGTTCTTTTTCTTCTGCCATTCTGCTCTTCCTCCATCCTCGGCAGGGCGCCTCCTCTTCCTCGCTCCTCCTTTCTGTGGCTTTTCTCCGTCTTTGGCCAGCATGTCGGGGATCTCGACACACGGCAAGGTCCAGTTCTCTGGCAGAAACGAGAGAAAGAAGCATTTCGCTCACTTTATTCGACATATGTTCAACCGGGGGAAGTTCTAGTAAATATGAGGCAAACATTAGCCGTTGTAGCCGCAAGAAGCCTTAGCTTTAAAAACCCACCGTCAGTGTATTTTCTGCTTTTCCTGAACCCATGCCGAATTTATCGTCGATAAAAAAATATATATATATATACTAATGCTTCCTCTGAATTAGCAATTTATTTCGAGTTTATTATACAACTGATAACATTCCCATAAAAAAAAAACATACGAGTCCGGCTAAAAACAAGAACAGCCGTTCTTGCTAGCCCGCTGCAACAAAACCGAAAAACAGCGAGATTTCTGTCAGTGAAAAGAATAATATATTTTTTCTACAAAATAAACGTCTTATTTGAAGAAAAACTACAAGATGACGACTCACGTGTGAGACCTGTGAAGCGTCCTTCTTCCTCTTCTCCTGTAAAGTTCGAGTTTGTGCGCGTGAAAAGTAGCCTAGAGATGCAATACTGCCACCTACAGGACTGGAGTGATGGCAGTAAACAATAAGCTGAACGATTATGTAAAAAGCCGTTATTTTCCATCTATGTAATTTTTAATCACTTAATTGTGGCAAAAAATATATAATTTAGGAACTTTCCCACAACAGTTAAATGATAAAATGTATTTCTTTCTTTTTCTATTCTAATGTCAACTCCTTCTATGATAACATATGTATTTTTAGGATAAGAAGTTGCAATCAAGATTCCCATCTGGTCATGTGACTTATTTAGCAGGTTGAAAGAATCCCATGAGGATTTTAAGGCAAGTATGAGGATTTTAAGGCAAGTTAGTGGATTTTTTTCCTTTTAATCTTAAAGAAGCTCAGCTCAGAGTCAAATGCTGTAATTTTTGTAAAAGAAAGTTGTGCAATAAAAAGTTATTTTTTTTTTTTAGGAAAGTACAATCACACTTTGCTTCTATTTAACACCACCAGGGGGCAGTGTAGTAACTCTGCTGTTCTGTTGCTTCCTCTTAACCAGTGACTCCTCTTCATCCTGCTCTGACAAGACAGAAAAATGAGATGTGGACATGAATGCAAATGTAAGTGATTCAGTCAGTCAGCCGATCAATCCCGCACTATGTCAAGATCAAAACAGCAGAGGAGGAAAAAGAAAGAGCTTAGACCACAGGCTCAGCTTTTAACCCCGCATGTGATCGCATCACGCTTTTGATATCAAACAGCTTGCACTTTCATTAGCAGCAGAAGAATCTGATGGGGTGTGCCGGGTTCAATTTCAGTACAAAGCAAGCTGCTTTCTCAACTTATTTATTTACACCAAGCAGATCAGTGGAAAACTGACTTGTCAACATTTTATGTGTTCATTATGTTCCCTTTGTTTTAGTCTCTTAGTCATTTTTGTTGTTTTGGCAGAGTGGTTCTGAAGAGACGTGGTATTACTTCACTACAGCCTGTTTTTTTTTTTTTTGTGGTTTTTTTTTCCACGAGGTTAAGCTCAAAAGCATGTTTGAGACAATGACGCAACCAAACCAGCACTGGCAGCAGACCATGGAGGCCCTCTGCCACACTGTCAAATGACGCCATTTCTCACAACTTGCTTCCACGGATTAGTGACTTACGGCATCCTTCTTTACTTATGGGTAAGTGGGTGAAGGGTTCAATGAATCACATTTTAAGGCAATACGAGATGTTGAAATTTACAATGGAAATTTCACTGCTTCCTCTTCTTTAATCCTTTGTGGAAGAATTTGTGCCCCTTGAACTTTTCCACAGTTTGTCATGTTCAGCATATTTCAGAGGCCGTTTATGTCATGGGTCGACACAAAGCGGGGCACATTTGCTAACCGAAGTGGAAACGATTCATGGTTTCGAAAAATGTTCACAGATAAAAACTCTTTAATGACGCCACATTAAAACATTGTCTTTAGGACCCTTTACTGTGATACCCCTTAAGAAAATCCAGCATAACTAAGTGCCTTCAGAGGTCAGTTTGTAAATAGGGACCGCTGCCGATTTTCGAAGGGTTGCACAATTTTGTAACACAAGTAACTATGTCACTTATAATGAAGAACAATTTGAATTCAAATTGCAAGTAGAGGGGTATGAATACTTTTCTAAGTTTAGCAGAACAGGAATATGTGGAAAATCAACCATGACTCACTGGTTTAGATAAACACAACCGGCGGGGTCAGACCAGACCGGACTACAGCAGGGAACTGGCCATTTTATCTACTTCTGCCCAATACAGTGTCAGAAAGAAGATGACCCCCATCTGCATTAATAATGTATTTTGATAACAAGGTGCGCCGATGGAGTGTCTATTTAGGACACCGAACACTAGTATCAGTGATAGTGCAGGAAATAACGGTGGAAGTAACGCGTAACGTTCCTCTACTTTGACGTCATTCTAAGGCATTTAACTAGAGTATTGCCTTTTCCAGGCTACGGCTGAAACTTTAACATTACCTTTGATTTTATTTTTATTTTATTTTTTAGACAAATGCTGTTTATAGCAATCGTGACTCAAAAGAAATTTGACTTTGTAATTTGACGCCTCGAAATTGGCCTCATTCTCTTCCATTATGCCGTATGCAGGCGTTCTCAGGAGCGTTGGGCTTTTCTCAGCAGAGAAACCGAAGCTGGTCAGAGTCAGGTAGGATGTTACTTTGAATAAAAGGCAATCAAGGAAGAAACCTTGTTGTTTCTGGACAAAATTGTTGTTTTTTTTAAGAAACCTTGTGATTTACTTTTGGAGTCGATCTCCTCATTTTGAGATGCAAACATTTTTTGCCCATTCCTCTGTGCAATTTCAGCATCTAGATAAATGGAAATCAACTCAAAATGTAAACTGGAGTTGTAATTAAAGCTTTATTTCTCTCTTCTTTTTTTTTGTAAAATATTGATTTATAGGTAAGCTTACAAAAATACGCAAAGTGTTTTAGATATTTGTTCACACTTGTAAACACCATGTTTTACTCTCAGCCACCTAGTTATAAACTACACTGCTCTATGAGGCTACAATTGAGCAAAAATATAAAGAAAAGGTGCTACAGGCAAAAAACATGTCCTGAGTTCTCTGCATATCATAACGCTCTTTAGTTTCCTCTGACTCCATCTGAGGTAAACTCATGGGTCTTGATTCAACAAATCAACCAAAACTTATTTTGTGTTTCTTTTTTCTTTTTTTAAAAAGTCTTTAGACTCTAAAGACTCTAAAGTTTAGAGGAACCAAAAAAAACAAAAAAAAACGCTTCTTCTTTCATTATTCACACGCCTCAAAAATGATGTGAGCCATCCTTCCAATTTGCTTTCATCCACTCTCGCAGAGTAGAGAACATCAACCCAAGCTGAGACGGAAACACTTCATCAGAAACGTCCCATTTTCTAACCGAATCTCGCTCTCGTGACTTGGTTCTCGTTGCTGCGGGCTGGAATCTCTGAGAGTAATGGGTGTGTGGGGCAGCAATGCAACGCACAGGAAGTCAGCTGCTGCTGAGCCCATGGCCAAGAGGGTAGATGTGAGGAAGATGAAAAGGCAAATAGGTGCAAGAGAGGAGGCAGTCTGAACTACAAAATAAAAAAAAAAACAACGCCTCAGTTTCATCCGGTCATCGCAAGGCGGCATCAGGTCATCAGTCGCTCTTGAGAAGATGTGAGCTGGTACACTACGAGGCGATCAAGAAAGTCACGCTGCTGGGGTCGAATTAGGGCTATTTGTCTCTGCTTGTCTGGATGTTTCCTTGTTTTATGGAGCTGACGTCGACGCCGCAGGCAGCGGCAGTGCATATTTTAAGATGACCGAAGTTGAGATCAAGTTCCCTGGAGGCACTTTAAACACAAAAGACATTTATAACCTTGTGCCTCGAAAAAGTATTTAGACCTCTTGAACTTTTTCACACTGCTGCATTCGAACCACAAGCGTTGGTGGGGAGGTTTATGTGTCAAACCGAACCAAAGTCGTATTTTCACAAATGCTGTTCATTTGGATTCATTCTCTTTACTCCGATGCCCTGAAATGAAATCCAATGTATCTGATTGAGTTCATAGTAAACCAGTTCCCTAATTACCTAGTAACCGAGTCTCTGTAATTAGAGCTTTTCTATGAAATCCTCTGAGGTTTAATGTAGGCCGATAGTAAACAACCACCATCAGTAAAAGCGAAGAACAAAGCAGACAAGCTATGACTAAAGTTTTAGAGAAGCTTAAGGCAGGGTTAGATTTTAAGACAATGTCCATAAGCTTTGAAGCTCTCACACAGCTCCATCTAAAACTGAAAGAGTAAACGTTCAGCTGCAAACCTGAGGTGTCAAACTCGAGGCCCGGGGGCCAATTCCGGCCCACCAGAGTTTTTTATGTGGCCCTCTAGACTTCAGCGGGACGTGTAAATACAACCGTCAAGACAACAGTGTGCTTAAATATTACTTCACCAATCAAATCAAAGCTGTTTTTTTATCTACTTACCGCCAGATTACATCAGTTAGTCCCTCCAGTTTCTTTCGAATTTTTGTGAAAATTTGTGCAAAATCAACAAACTCCCACACTTTTTTTGCACTAATGCAAAATTGTGAGTTTATTGCAGATAAAGTGATATTGGCAAACATTATGAAAATCATCGGGTTTAATTGATGCTAACTTCCTGACTTGTACTAAATAGCTGCCTCAGTTTTAAATTGGTGACAAACGGTGAGGAATAAGATGCTGCATTTACCGTCATACACATGTGCAATTATCCCAAGTGTTTCTAAGTTAGCATCACAAACATTTGACTTTTACCGCAAATAATCACAAAACCAATTGCAAAACCCCAGAGGGACTGATCAATGTGAAACGATGGTCAATATAATGTAATTTTAAGAACTTATTAGTACTTTAAAAAGTTTGTTCATGGGTCTTATCAATACATTCCGGCACAACCGGCCCTTTGAGAGCGTGCATGGTCTTGATTTGGCCCAAAATGAAAATGACTGACACCCCCTGCACTAAGGCTCTGGCTGGGAAGAGGAGCAGTGATTTCAAACACAGCCTGGAAGTCGATGGAAGAAATCCACCGCTCTGCTGGGAGAAGCTCTTTAAATGAATTTAAAAAAAAAACTACTTTAATGTTTTAGTACCACAAAAAAGACTTGCAGTGGAAACTGTAGTAAAATATTCTTGTACTGGTGATGGAGGGTTGAGTGCAAATGCATGTCAAACTTTTTAACCAACTGTGGTTTTCTTAGCCTTTCAGAAAACAAACAAACAAACAAACAAAAAACTAACAAAAACACTTTTTATTAATGCAACGACTTTATGCAAAAACAGAGCAGTTTTTAATCACAAACACCGGGCGTTGCGAGCGGACACCTTTGTCCCAGATAAATCACTTGCACAACCGCAAAGCTCCCCTTGGCTTCCTCTGTTTGTGATCTTCTCCGTAGCAACAGCAGCGGGCGTGAATGAATCAGTTTGTGTAAAGTGAGCCGTGAATGAACGCCGCAATTGACAAAACTGAGCAGATGCAGACGCATATTTCCTCACACTACTGTAATCATCCACAGCTGTTGACGTCACAGCATTGAGTCATATAAAAGTAGATAGGAAAATCAAATATGGCACGCCTGCTAAATCATAGGAATGTTCTTTTAGAAACAACAAAAAAAAAAATCAGTTTAAATTGCGCATTTACTTGAAGTAAGAATGATTCCTTTTGTCCCAAAGCTAACCAGCTGACTAGTAGTGAATATTAAGCTCATACATCTCAGCTTAAATTTGCCTAAATTTTTCAAATGGGTTATTAGTAAATTGGAATAATGCCTTTTTGTTTGTTTTGTCACATTTTAAGCTTTGATAAAAGTAAGGCTGATTTCCTTCGTGCTAATAAGATGATAATCAGCTGTTAAACTTTTAGCATTCAACGGTAAGTTTGGTTGCGAGGCGAGCGTTTTTAATTTAGAGATTCCTCAACAATAGCACATATCAAAACCATTAATGACGCTCGCATAATATATCTCCTGGTAAAAGCAAAAAATTAAAAAAAACCTTCTTAAATGAATCTATAATTGTACTTTACGCAGTTTTACATAACAAAGTTCACTTTGAACATTGTCTTTATAGTTAATAGGGCTAAAATGAACAGAATGACTACATTGAACTCCATCCATCCATCCATCCAATTTTACATTTCCAACACATTGTGTAAACGTTACACTAAATTGTAGTGGTTTTAACGTTCAGCCATCTTTAATCCCAACACTGACCAACATATTTGATGTGTATCAATTGGTACTTGACAAAATGCAATGTCTGTCACTGATGTTCACAATTGTTGACTGCATGATGTGTTTATGATGTTTTTATGTTTCCATTATGTAAAGCACTTTGAACTGCCTTGTTGCTGAAATGTACTATACAGATAAACCTGATTGATTGATTGATTGATTAAAGCCACAGGAGTTGGTTGTAGAGTTAGGCAACAGTGTTCATTCTTTTGTTGTTTTTTTTGTTGTTGTTTTTTTTTATTATTATCACGGCGTGATGCCAAGCTGAACACGTAAAACAAATCTGTTCTTGCAAAATGACTCTCCTCCTATCAAGCAGAGTCAGTCTAAGGTGGGAGGCATCCAGGAATGAATTGCCTAAGTCACCACAGTTCACATGATGTCATGATGTGATTTAGACAAAACACAAACATCCTCCTTAGCTTTCTGACAAAGACTCGCTCTGACTGATGTAAGTTTCCAATCCTGTTTTTTTTTTTTTTAGGAAGTTGTCCATCAATGCTTTGTTGCATGGCTGGTTGTCAAATCATCACATTATGTGGTGGAGTAAAGATTTGGCTGATGCCACACAGGAGTGTACTTTATTAGGAAGAGGGGGACATAATAACTTTTCATTTTATTGCATAATAGCTCGCAGTTTTAGTTATTTAATGTCAAATTCAAATTCAAAAACACTTTAGTGATCCCAGAGGGAAACGAAATGTTGTAGCTCATCTTGAGTCAAGGTTCTTCAAGGAGTTGTAAATAGCAGCTTGCGTTTAATGCAACAATATTTACTTTCTTAAAAAAAATGTTTTAGGTAAGTTAAAAGAAAGAAGGAAAACAAACAGGAACGAGTCTTTAGCTACAGCTTCAGATCAAACATCAATTTGAGCTAACCGGCTGTGATGTCCAGCCAACCCCAGATGAGATGCCGCCCTGGTCAGTGAGCCGCCTCAAAACCCACCAACTTTAAATAGACTAAAGTTGCTTGGAAGTTTTCTGTTGGCTAATAAACAGAGAAGTGAAACGGGAGGTGCTATTTTTATTTCCTCCTGTTTTTCTTTTGTAATCAAGTGATTCCCCGAAAACAGAAGGCAATGGGAGAACTCAACCCCGGTTCCTAAAGGTCACACGAAGTAGAAAGTTTTAACGGATAAAGCGTCTTATCCGCCCGTTCTCCAGTTGCCTCTCTGCTTTATTATTATAAAGTCATTGCATAATTTTGTCTATTTCACATACTGACACATATTGGCGCGTGCGTGCGTGTCCGCGCTCGCGCTGCTCACCGCGAGCTCACACTCGCCCTCTTTGACGCACCGCTTACCAAACCGTACTTTCTGGAGCGGGACCTCCCGGCCCCGGCCCCGGGGTGGGGTAACTTCCACGGCCACTTCAGGGTGGGGCTCAGCGCTGAGCAGGAGGGGGGCGTGTAGTCGCTTTAAGTACAGCCGCTGCTCCGTCTTGGACGCGGAAAAAGTTCAACGCGAGAGCGGCGCACGTCACGAGAAAACGAGTTTTCAGCCAAAAAGAAAAAAAAAAGAAAGAAACTTCTAACAGTTGACACCCAGGAGGGATAAGACGTTTCACCGCGGATACGAAGAGGAGTCCAACCAGGTCAGGTTCGATTCAACCTCTTTTTATTGGTGTTTTTTTTTAATTATTATTCTGTTTTGTGTTCAAACAAAGCTGTATTCAGCTGTCCTGTAAGGACGTAAAACCTAAGTTAATGCGATGCCTGGAAGCGTTCAGTGGAGGTTCTCGGTCTGTTGTCTGCTCTCCTCATTCTCCAAATCCAGTTTGAAAGTCGTAGGTTAAAGTCTCGTCACTTTTTTGGGTTGTAGCCAGCGAGCTACGGCTTCTCCTTCAATTTCGTTTTATTTGTTTGTTTAAAGATAGAGTATTGTTTGTAGCCCGCACTGAATTCAACATGCATGCATTTTTGAAAACAAGAGCAATTTTGTACCAAAAAAATGAAGAATTTCATTGGTATACTTTACAACATAATAAACATATTGACAATGTTTTTCATTTTCTTATTATTGTAGGCTATCTATCTATCTATCTATCTATCTATCTATCTATCTATCTATCTATCTATCTATCTATCAAATGCAACTTTCACCTTCAGCACCCAGCATCTTTAGTGCTGGGTTGGTGAAAATGGAGGCCTTTTGAATTTTTCAACCAGGCATGATCACAATTTTAGTGCAAAAATGCAGGAAAGAGTCCAACTTTTAATGGTAGTTGGAAACCTGTCGCCCAGTGACTTAGAGCTCATCATAAAAATAAAAAAAAAGGTGGAGAATCATACATAAGAACTACTGAAGTGCTTTTTGACACGTCAATGCCGATAGATGCCTTACATGTACGACTCGCATCACCAAACCCTCAGGTCCAGTCATTTGTCATTATGAACAATGTGTGGAGTTGAGTGGGAGGACAAAAGGATGAAGAACGCTTCATTTCAGGTCTTGGCCGATGCCTGCAGTATAAGCAGGAGCGTTAAAGTATTTTTTAAAAAAAAAAGATCAACGCCGTCAAACGCATCAACTTTTGTTGTAGGTTTTAATGGTTTATGGTATGTTATGAGTAGGAGATCATTTTTAGCAATTTGCATAAATGTTTTGTGAATGTTCGTTTGATCTGGAAACAATCAAACGTTTCCAGATCTCTTCCAGTGAAGGAAGAGATCTCAGGAACTCAGATATACGCACACACGCACGCATTCATGGATTTGACCTTTGGCCTCCGTTACATAGCTTTACTACCACTGCCCTTTTCCCAAATCAGCCTGCAAAGATATCCCAGAAACACTCGATACAAATATTTAAACAGAGAAATCAATGAGAGCCCTGACATATAAGTGGAGGCCATCAGTGGATTTGTCTGTTTAAACACAAATTTGGTCTTTAGCTGGAGGTCTGCCAAACTATGGCCTCTTGTTGGAAGATAGGCCTCCCAGAAATGCTTTAAATGATAACATATGAAGACAGATAATTATTGTTCAAGAGGCATCTCAGGAAATCACATGTGTTCGATTAAAGACTGACCTTTGGTTGGCTAGTTTGGAGGAAATTTTATAAACGCACGAAAAGCAAAGCAACGCAACACATTAAAGTATTAAGGGCATTTAAAAAAAAAAAAAACATAATAAAAATTTAATTATCTCTCTAAGAGCCAAATCTGTTGTGTTGAAGCCAACAGGTTCATGTCTACAATCAGGGGGGAGTTTAAACATTACCAAAGCAAAAATGTACTTCTTTGATGCCAGATGAAGTCATTGGGTGTGAAAGTTGGAAACAAAGTTAACCCCCATATTTGTAATTCCTTAGCATGCATGAAACATTCAGCTTTAAATTTGGTTGTAACGAATCAGCCGTGACTTGGCAGTAGCAATTGAAGCACTACCTTTCAAAAAGAGTGGCCTGCTGTTCATACACTGGAAATGGAAAATGTAGTTGCCGCAGAAGGAAGAGCAAATTATGCAAAGTTCTAAGAAAAATTTAGGCTAATTGCTCTAAATAACGCCTTTGCAATATAGGATGTTTGAAATAGTGTCACAAAATATATCCAGAGTTCATCATGGAGGGAAAGTGGTGAGTGTAACAACGTCGATGCAGAATGGAAATCAGAAAATAGAAAGCTCTGCGCACAGTTAAAGATCTTTAGACGTTGCACTAACTCTCTCTCTAAAGTCATTCCTAATATTTTTCCGCCTTTGTTTTCTTTTGACATGTTTTCTTATTTCAGTTCAATAAAATGTTAAAACGTCTTATCTTACTGAAAGTGCCAGGCTCCTATTACTCCTTAAATCCTATGGAAGCATCCATTTATTCTGTTTTTTTTTTTTTTGCAAATTAGCTTAGGTTTTGTTTAATGACTGATGATGCAGTCGACTCTGTTCACTGCTTACATCTGCTCAAAATTAGATGTAAATAATTTTACAACTTTGGTTTTTTTTATGTAGAGGGAATACAATGAAAATGCTTTTTTTAAAGTGTGGTTCTGATGTCTTTGACTAGGACTTTGTTTAAAATCTGGGGTGTAACAGCAAGATAGATGTTCTCCAAATGAATCTAAACCATCAATGGCTTGCAGGCGCACTAAAAGACGCTGTGATCGCACAAACTACCTTACTTTGCAGTTTATATTTGTGTGCAGGCGGGGTGTGCAGCAAATGAAATCCAGCTGCTCGTAAGAGTTATGGTAGATCACACAGCGAGTGTTCGCAACAAGGTCTGCAAAATCTCTTTTAATGCCTCGGGAATGCCTGAGAGTCTGATTTGGATACGAAGTAATTGTGGGAAAAGATGAAAAAAAAAAAAAGACATTTGACCTTTTCGTGATGTGAAAATAAATAAAGAGAGAGGGAGGGAGAGCTTAACAGATGTTGGCTTAATCTTCCAAAGTGCTACAGAGGTGGAATGAAATGTTCTGCAACAAAATGTCTCCAATCTGAACTCTTTGGTCTGGTTTGTTTTTGGAGAAACGTAAACAAGACCCCTTTTAGATTTCCTCATTACAGTGTTATGAGTAGGGTTTGTAAATTTTGAGTTAATTGACTGCTGTTTAACAAAAAAA
Organism: Poeciliopsis paucimaculata; assembly: GCA_903067055.1. NCBI lineage: Eukaryota > Metazoa > Chordata > Actinopteri > Cyprinodontiformes > Poeciliidae > Poeciliopsis > Poeciliopsis paucimaculata. The sequence goes on from CAEGAD010052891.1 coordinate 42,111, forward strand.
GCAAGCATAACAGAACTGGGTTGCAGCTTTGTGTTCAGTTAGTTTTAATCAAGTCTTTTTTATTTTTTTTGGCCTGAAAATAAATTAAAAAAAAATGTCTACATTATTTCAGAATGCCAGGTGAGCGATTGATAGTTCGAAGTTCGTCGGAAGTCGGGCGTTTCCCCGGAGCGGCCCCGCCCATTCGGGTGGAGCTGACCATTCAGAGTGAAGTGGGGAAGAAGCAGGAGGAGGGAGGCTGCCGTCGCTGGTTCAGGAAGATCTGCCCGTGCTGCTGCAAGCGTCAAAACAGCGAGTCTTACGATGTCACGGATAAGGTGGAGTTCACCAAGCCCCCGACGCCGGCGCCGATCACGACGCCCGAGCCCGCCAAGCCGAAGCCCGAGAACGGAGAAATGAAGGAATTCGGAGGTAGATTCAAAGTCTTGTTCGACATTCTGAAATAATCGAGCAACACCAGACTTTTGTTTAATTTTATTTTTAAGGCAAATAAATATTTTTAAGCTCTCATCCACCTGTTGTCTCTCAGATGTCAAGCTCTCCGTGTGCTCAGTGGACCTCCTGAGCTCCAAGAGTGGTGCGAACAGGACGGAGCATCACACCGATCTGTACCACGGGGACGAGCTGATCATCCGTAGAGGACAGACCTTCCAGATGGAGATAGAGTTCAACAGGCCTTTCAGTCCTGACACGGATAAGATGCACTTGGAGCTGAAAACAGGTAGTTTAAAAAAATCAACAAAAAAAAAAACCACAAAGAAATATTACAGTAGTGGGGTCTCAAAGTACAATCTGAATCTCTCTGGTTCCTATTCCCAAACTTATTGACAGTGGCCCCAGCTTTGATGGTTCCTTCTTCAGCATGGTTAAATAAGGACGATAACCTAAAGTTATAAAAACTTAACTGCAGCTCAGTGGGGCAGAAAGCTGCTGCTTTGCCGGAAGGCAGCAGTTTATAGAGAAGCCGAGAAGAGTCTCTGGAAACGTACAAAAACCTGTTCCTGCAGGAGAAGGTGAAAGCAGTTAAATTGTTCTTCTTTGCTCCCACCATTATCTTCTGTAAACCCCTCTTCTCCTCTGCAGCATCTCAGACAAATGTGAATCTAAACTGTCTACTGTGTGGCTGCAGGTGCTGGTGAGTGTGAGTTCTGAAGTCGTTGAGCATCTTTGTTTTGTTTCTGTTCGCCAAGCGATTTGGCCTCAGTATTTGGTCTTATCTTCATTACCTCCACAAATGAGTTCCGTTACTGATGCTCATTTCCCTCATGAGTGGATGCAGTGGTGTGAAAAGCAGTGGACTGAACACACAACCTTGAGGAACCCCAGTTCGTCAGATAATAGGGTATTAGAGATTCTGTTTTCAGTGTGGAGTGACTGATTCTCTCAACCGGAAAGTTCAGAAACCAGTGATCGAGTGGCAGTGTTTCGGGTTGGGAGGAGACATTTTTCTCTTAGATGAGTGGGTTTTACTCAAAACCACCCCACAAAACAAAAACAGCCAGTCCTCTGCCACAGTTTACTAAAATGTCATAGCTGTTGTATTTGAAATTTGACCATAATTGTGCACCAGTTTGTGGGACGCAGTGGGTGGTAGCAGCACAGAAATGGGACGGCTGATGATAAAAACAATGCAAAGTTAAAGGAAAAAAAAAAAACACTGCAAAAAATTGTTTTTCTATTGCATGTGTGACTAGCACTATCTGCATGTGAACTTATACTCTCAGTGAGCCCAGTGTGGTCACTATGTATAACCACCACATGCATGCTGAGCTGCAGTCGAACCAGAGCCGCGGCACAGCATTTGGATTCCACCCAGCCATTCCTCTGAGTTAACAGTTTCCAGACCTCAGGACACCAGACACCCTCCCTCTGGAATTTACCGTCCTCATAGTACACACTTGGAAATAACCTGCCATTACATCACTGCACAGCACTGATTTGCTGTCCACCACGGCTTAGATAACTACCACGATTTTCTCAGTTGCATTCGAAGGGGATGTTTTTACAGCAAGTGGGCGACTCGGCTCGGGTTTCTAAATTCTGGGCAGCTGGACAGAGGTTGAATTTTTTTTTTTTTTTTCCTTTTGTTTTGTGAGTGAAGTTGTTTCTTTAGATAAGACATTGTGTTTTCTATTAGATTTCCTTTTTGCGTAAATATTCATTGGGAGGAGAGGAAGGGCAAGGAGTCCTAAAGGCAGTCAGATGGGGGAACAATGGCTTCTCCATAAAGTTAGTGCAAGAGTCAAATGAATGTGATCCCCCATCTGAGTTTAACAGAGTTAAGGCTTTTATTGTTAACTATTCAGAGTGTTTCGGAGTGGCTCGTGGGCTTTTTTGTGGCCAATAAGAAAAATTCAGGTCACATTACAAAAAACCCCCCAAAACTTTAAACAACTTTTGAAACACAATCATTTTGTGCTTTTGTTTTCCAAATGGAAAAAAAAAAACTGCCTTGGAGGAATTTCAAGCTTAAGGGTTTGTTTGCTTAGAAAAGTTGTGCACTGCTGGGAGAGGCTGGGATGCAGATGGTGGATTGGAGTTTACTCTTATCAAGCAGAACTCCCTGACTATCTCATTTATATTTCCAACTTGAAGCTGCTGTTATCTGTCTGTTCTGTGCTGCAATTTATTGTAGTTTATCAAAAGGAGAAATTTAGCTGCATTCTCAAAGGGAAGTAAAAAAAAAAAAAAAAAACAGAAAGCATCTTAAACGAAATTGTGAAACGAGAAAAACGGGGTTATTTTCATATATGGTAAATATTTTACTTCTCTTACCATTTTGATAGTTGTATAAAGAAAACTATCAGAATGGTAGGAGACATGCAGCAGAATACCATCCTGGGGAGTCACCAAATCTCCACATATGCTAGATACAATCATATTTAATACATCAGGAGATGGAATCCCTTGAGGTTTGTTTGTAAGATTATAACAATATATTTAAGACCCTTAAGCAGGTCTTAAATATGCTTTTCATTGGGCCATATTTCTCTAAGATGTTTTTTTATTTTTATTTTATTGATCTGGTGTAATATTCTAATCTTAAATGTCTTGTTTTCATCTGCTGGAAGTGGAGAATCAACGTCATTGACAGAAACGAAGGCTTGAACACATCAGTCTGTGTGATTCTCAATCTCGGTTGAGCTACAGAAATAAATAAACTTTTCAGTGATGTTTTAATTTATCGACTCTGACAGTACATCCAAAATGAATGTTTGGAAGTTATTCTAGAAAAAAAAAAAAAAATTCTGTCCAATTATCACAAATAAAAATGTAGAATGTGTTAATGTCCATTGGGACTTTAGCAGTCTTTGTCTTTCTTTCGCGAAATAAGACTAATATTGAGTGTGGTTATGGTACTATAATAATAGATGAATTGATTTGAATGGTTTTTACACATCTTATAGATGTGTAAAATGCAGCTATTTTTCAAACATGCCAAACTGTATCCAACAAAATATATTCGGTCTTGTGTCTCGTAGGTCCTTTGCCTATTGTGTCTAAAGGAACCCACGTCATCATTCCTCTGGTGGAGCACCTGGAGGACGAGCGCTGGGAGGCCAAGGTCACGGAGCAGACTTGCAACAAGGTCAAGCTGTCCGTGAACTCCCCGGCCAACGCCGTGATCGGCCTGTTTGGCCTCACCGTCACGACTCAGTCGGCGAAGGACGAGGAGCCGACAGTTCACAACCCCAGCAAGGACATCGTCATCCTCTTCAACCCTTGGTGTGAAGGTGAGCGGTAGGCGGTGAGGGAGGGAGGAACGGGGCAAAGGGTTCACAGGGAGGTGTGGTAGAAAAGTGGAGGAGAGGAGGAAAACAAGGAAGGAAATGAAAGGCCTGCGTGCCTGGAAAAAAGAAGTCTGTAAAATGTTCTAGAATAGTGTTACTATATCATTTCTGCGGTGCTACAAGAACATTTTAATCAGACTGACAGCAAATACCTAAAGAAAATAGTTGACTGTTTGGACATTTAATCTCCGAGTACTGACATAGAGTTTGAGACGAGCGAGAAAGGTTAGCAGAGTGTGTGTTGCTGTCTGTCAAGCAGCAGCTACACATGCAGCATGACTGTGAGTAAGAATGTGAGTTATGTAACTCCCTTGGCCGTGATACAAAACTTTTGGCTCACTTGGTTGGGCCTCTCAAGCGCGGCTAGGTTTGAGATTGAAACAAGTTTGCTTTTGAGGAGAAACAGACCATAAAGTGCCACATTTACACACTCCGTCACGCTCTTACTGTTTCCTCAACAGACAACGTAGCAAATCTCATGTACAATTAATTCGATATGTAAATGGAACAACTTTGGAAAATATGCTCTTCATCCGGGATGAGCCTGAAATTGAAGTGCTTTGCAAAGTATCCACACCCCTTGTATTGTTTTATTTATTTATTTTTTCACAGTTTGTCTCGTTACCGTCACAATGTAATTTATTATGGACACACAATTTTGTCGCTGCCATGTCTGCTGTGTTATGTGACGCTTTTTCTTCACTAAACCTTCAAGACCTTCAACAGAAAAACTGCACTTACATTTATGTTAAATTACACACAGGTGGAATTTACTTGCAAATTTCCTTTGTTTGAGAAGTCAGCTTGATTTTATTTAGGGGCATCACGTGGTGGGGGCTGACAGAAAATCCACCTCGCAACATGAGTGTGGAGGAATTCTTGTTTTGGTCTACTTTAGTCTGGATGAAATTCCTCCAAGGCACAGTGTGTCAGCACTGATTACTCTTAAAATATTTCACTTGTTAAATTTAGGCTAGCTGGTTTTATTGAGAGTTCGGTGTATGTGTGTGTGTGTGTGTGTGTGCGTGTTGCTGCGACGAGCACGGTAAACACACCTTTAAATCAGAGCGAAGGAGGAAAGCGCATTTGTGCCGTGTGGGTATATTTTATTGCCGCCTTTCGGGCGTCTGTGGAACAACCGGAGATTAATGATTTTGCTCTCCGACTCATTCCAGAATTTCAATGAGCCCCCCAGTTTCTGCTGTTAAATTGAGGCGCTTAACGGCGCGGCGCTTCAGAATGTGGTTTTCTCTGAACACCTCCCTTTCACTGAGTCGAGAAGGAGAACCAAAACGTAGATTCTGTGTTCCAAAAGGGGATTGAAAATATCAATTTCTTTGCTGCGGCACATATTTCTAGTGTCTTGAAAAAAGGATGGAAGACCGAAAGGAGGCCCATGGTATCTCTGGGCAACGGCAGAGATGCACCAGTCAGGTGGAGGAATCTGTGGACAAGACAATACACAAATCTGGCCCTAATGGAAGAAAGACAAACACCTGCTAGTTTCAAATTTCAGACCAAAAAAGAAAAAATGAAAACTATAAGTTTTTTTGTTTTTTTTATGTAACGCTGTACTGCGCTCTGTTGCACTACTACATAAAAATTAAAATATGATACGTTAACGTTTGTGGAAGAAACATTTCAAAATGTGGAAAAACGTTGGGTCTCTCTACAAACCCACTTTGACAGTGTTAAATCTCCCTTTAGCTTTGGCTCTGAAACTCTTGGCACTTATTATTTTATTCAGATAAGAAAAGAAAATGAGCTTCATTGTTTACTGGGGTGGGCTTGGTAAATGATCCATGCAGGATATTTGAAGGAAAGAAGACCATGTGCAGTGGAGCAAACTAAAAAAAAACAAACAAACCTGAGATTGATATAAAAAGAATAAAAAGCTGTCTTTCATTGTGGTTTTGCTTCCTTTGGAGGTGAGCCCAATCCACTTCTCTCCCTTCCAATCTCTTCTTCCTAAACCCCACTTCTCCCTCATGCTCATAAAAAAGTCCAAATCCAACAATTACTGTATAAAATGCCACGGAGCTGAGTCCAGAATGACCCGTGCAGCTGGGGAAAACCTGCTTTTTATCACATTCATGTGCGTTACCTGCTTTTTTTTTTTCTTTTTTTTTTGCTATCTGCTGACCTGAACCTCACTCCCTTCAATCCTGTTTTTGAGCCTCCTCCTTTACATCCTCCTGGATGTTTCTTCCCACATTCCGGGAATTTATTTATTTTTTCCCCCTGAGAAGTGAAAATGGAAACTGACAGATCCTGCACTTTCACCTCTGCATGCTTTCTCCTTTAAAAGTCCCAAACACACACTGGGTTATTCTTTGCTCTCCCCTCCCCTCTCTAAACTCCCAAACACAACTTCCCCTTTTTCTCCCAGTTGTCTCTCGTGACTGTTCTTTTTTACTCCCATGTCCCCCCCCCAACACTCGTGTTAATCACAGCTGATAGCAAGGGACTTCTGTCCAAACAGGCCATTTCCCATAAGCCACAGAGGGCCCTGCACTGCAAGGTCCATGGATTCATTGTTTCTTAACCGTTTCCTGACCTGTGGGACTTGGTGCAATAAAATGGGAGAAAAAGTCACATTCTTAAGTGGTGTGGTCACTGGTTGTTGATAAAACCGGAGATTTCGGGTCGTTTCCATGAATGGGGGAACCCTCGAAGCTGATTCTACTGGATTGGAGGAAATCTGAAAACAGCCAGCTGCATTTCCTGAAGCCTTAACAGTTACAGTAATAGCTTCATATCTCATGGGTTTATTTTTCCAGAGGATACTGTGTTCCTGGATGACGAAAAGCAGAGGAAGGAGTATGTGCTGAATGACACCGGGAGGATTTACTACGGGACAGAGAAGCAAATCGGAGCCCGCACGTGGAACTTTGGGCAGGTACGGACTAGAAGCTTGTCTTTATGAAGGACTGCAGCACTCTCAGCCTGTAAGGCTTCTCCCATCTACTGTAGCTTTAAAATAAAGTGGAACATTTTTGGAAATTTTCCACATGGCCCTCAAAACAGAGCATGCTGTTCGTCTGTCAGGACCTGATAAGTATGAGAGCAACAGACAAGTAGCATTAAAGCTACTTCATCTCAGCTAAGAGTAATTTCCAATTTTCAGAGGTAACAAAAAACACATTTCTCTCTCTTCTTTTTTTTTTTTTTTTTAACAAATACAATTTGGAAAAAGGTGGAGTTAATTTGTATTCAGTCCCTTGTGTCAAAAACTTTTTCAAGCCACTTTTTGGTAAAATTATAACTGCAGGTCTTTACATATTCAGAGACACAGTGGAGAGCATCACTGGAAGACAATTTAGTCCATTTAGATCTGGACCTTTTCCAGTTTGCTCTGATTTTCTAACTCTGACACAGTCCCAAGCTAACAAAAAACAGTATTTCTTCGCCATTGTTGCACCATGTTGGTGATGTACTTTTCAAATTTTTGTGTGTACAGATTTTGAAAAACTTTGCTTCCTTCTCTCCCACCTTCACAATTTCTTCACTTCATTGCGTCTTGTTGCTCTATCACATTAACCTCTAATAACACGTTACAACCTTTTTGTGTTGGGTTATGTATCACTGAACAGGAAGTGCGAGTTGTTGGAATTTAATGTCGCTTTTCTTTTTAATTCCTTTTGCTAGTTTCATGAGGGGATCCTGGACGCGTGTCTGTTCGTCTTGGAGAAGAGCGACATGCCTCCATCCGGCCGAGGGGATCCGGTCAACGTGGTCAGAGTCGTGTCTGCCATGGTGAGCAAAATGCATACAATATACACAAAAACCTGGGACTTAAATGAAGAGAAATGGAAAAAGTGCAAATAAAATTGTGTTTTCAGATAAACGCCCAAGACGACTACGGAGTCCTGGTTGGGAACTGGTCAGGGAACTACTCTGACGGCGTCTCTCCTGCAGCGTGGAGCAGCAGTGTTGAGATCCTGAGGAAGTACCACTCCGCCACAGGAGTACCCGTGAGATATGGCCAGTGCTGGGTCTTCTCTGGCGTCACTACAACAGGTGAGAGAGAGTGCAAAACAACACAGAGGCTGCACTAGTGGGCAAAGATGGATAGAGTTGGCAAAAATTGTACTAAAGTTACATATTTTCAGTATGTTTTTACTCAAGTACAAGCAAAAAGTAGCTGTCCAATAAATGTCTCAAGTAAGAGAAAAAAAAAAAGGCTACTCAAGTACTGGTCAAAACATTTATTATTTCATATTTAAAAATTACATCAACAGATGCACCAAGGTATAAAGTTATCTGGAAATGTTGGTATTTTAAAAATCAAAATGAAATTAATTTGACAAAATAACAAAGTCAGGCAAAAGAAACATTTTTTTCCAAATCAGTTTCTTTCATTATAAAGCTTGAACAAAAAGCTTTATAATGCAAACAGACGCAGACGTGTTTGTCTGCGTCTGGCAAATAATTGGTTAAAATAAGCTTGTTCTTCATTTGGTGAAGTTACTCACAGTGGGAAGAGAATCCAGAAATTTTTTACTCAAGTAAGAGTAGCGACATTTCGTAATAAAGTTACTCAAGTAAAAGTGAACATTACTGCACAGTTAAGTATCCCCCCCCCCCCCCAAAAAAATACTCCAGTAAATGTTACTGAGTAAATATCACGAGTTATCACCCAACTCTGCTTGTTGGTGTGTGTGTGTGTGTAGGAGACTGTAGGGAGTGTTTGAACCAGAGTGGAAGGTGAAAGTTGCTTGAAGGCATCTGGACGGAGCGGACTGTGCGTGTGTTTTTGGAGTCTGAAGAATCTCGAGAGGATCTTGTGCAATGCCTTCTTGAATCCACCAGCTCAAACAGTCAACTCCATTAAGAAACCAAATATTTGTTCTGATCTTATCAGGCCCTATGATGAGCTCTTTCTGCGACTCTGCGTGTGTATTCAGGGAACCTCACATGATAGCTCGCCGACTTTAGCAGGCTGTAGCTCATCTATAGCCTAAATCCATCACACTGGCATTCCTGTCACACCTGCTACTTTTGTCACAGACTGAGCTACATGTGTTGCCTTCATTCAGCCAGAATAATAACGTTCGCTCTGTGAAATCTGCATGCAGCATTACAATCCGTGCACTCGTTTCAGATTAACTACAAAGTGTACTTGCAAATGCCATTTCTAACACATCCTCTGTCTTTTGTTGTTTTCAGTGCTGCGGTGCCTCGGCATACCTGCCCGCAGCGTGACCAACTTCCAGTCGGCTCACGACACCGATGTCTCCCTCACTACGGATGTTTACTTTGACGAGAACATGGAGCCAATCGACCACCTCAACAGTGACTCTGTCTGGTAAGATAACGAGCCTTTCACCGACTGGTCACCATTCCATACGTCCATCCCATAAGAACATGTGTGAAAGTGCCAGCTGCTAAATACATACCTCTGGAACAGGCTTTAAATTTAGGTCCTCTGCAAAAGCACTCCCCTTACTCTGGAATGCTTAAGTGCAATCATGTGGTTTAGTTATTTGCAGCTCATTTCAACCCACAGGACCCAATGTTCTGTGTGATCTTTACTAATATTCCCCCATCCAAATATTGCAAAATAATCCTTGGGGAAAACAAGAGAGATCTCCCTTCCTTTCCTCCACGGATGATTTATGGAGAAAACGGGATTGTTTTTGCCATAAAGCAACTGGATATCCAGTCAATCCATGCCCAACATTCGCATGTTCTGGTGTTTCTGATGTATGATGAAAGCTGCTTTTTAATAAACCCTTTATCCCTAACAACTAGAAAGAAAGTAAGAAAGGCAATCAAAACATCGTCTTTGGTTTATCTGCGATCAAACCTTCTGTTTCCAAAAACCCTGTGTTTAAACAGTCAAATTGACTAAAGGTGCGAAAAGTGAAAATGCCACTTTATAAATAACAATGCTTCTGTTTCGTAATGCACGGAGCTAAGTGCACTCTCTCCAACTGGGAAATATTTTCGGCTGCAGGAATTTCCACGTATGGAATGATTGCTGGATGGCCAGACCCGACCTGCCCCCCGGCAACGGAGGGTGGCAGGCTGTCGACTCCACACCCCAAGAGACGAGCCAGGGCACCTTCCGCTGCGGCCCAGCCTCTGTCAGCGCCATCCGCTCCGGTCATGTCTACCTCAAACACGACACGCCTTTTGTCTTTGCTGAGGTAAGCGGACTTTTCATAAGATCCCGATTGCAAACAGAATCTTCAAAGGATTTGCAGATAATCTCTTTGCCTAGAGAAACTTGTTGTTGTAATTTTACAGCCAGTATTTAATGCTGTTGGTAAGGAGATGCCAGTAAACATCTTTTGTAGAGGATATAAGGATCATCTAATTGAATCAAAAACATTGTGATTAATAGCTCGAGCCTCCAAGCTGTGCACAACGGAGCATTAAGCAGTGTTTTCTCAGAGTTCGGCTTGATCATCAATCTTTAGAGCTGATAATCCTTTTTGGTATCTGACTCCCAGGTGAACAGTGATAAAATCTACTGGCAGAGGAACCTTGACGGTACTTTCAGTCAGATCTACAGCGAGAAGAAAGCCGTTGGGCACTGCATCAGCACCAAAGCAGTGGGTTCTGATGAGCGTGACGACATCACACACCTGTACAAACATCCAGAAGGTACTAAAAAGCATGTTTTACTTTAACTATATCAGTTTAATATTACAGTCATGCTCTAACGCTGGACAGAATCATTTCTGAAATATCTTTTGCTATCATGAAATGATCATTTTCAAGAAATTGTTTTCTCTCCAGAGATTCCTCCCAAACTACACAACTTTTCACGTGCATTTTGAAATCTGTAAATGTGTATCGCTGTCTGCCGTTTTTCGGGTGTGCAACTTCTGGAGTAAATTTACACGATCTTGTTCACTTACCTCTTTTATTCGTTTCCCGGGCAGAGTCTGAGGAGGAGCGCATTGCGGTGGAGACAGCTTGTCGGTATGGCAGCAAGCCAGACGTCTACTGCGCTCCTGCAGCCGAGGATGTGAACGTGGAGGTGAAGATTGACGGCGAGGGGCCGAGGATGGGCAACGACGCCAAGCTGAGCATTGTGGTAAAAAACCAGAGCTCACAGCCCCGCCAGACAACTCTACACAGCCAGGTGGCTGTCATGTACTATACTGGCGTGCTGAGGAACGCTATAAAGAAGGACAAGATTCCTGTGGAGCTTTTGCCCAATGAAGGTCTGATTTTCTTTTCACAGTACTTTTTTATGTTGTTTGTTAAAATGTGGTGTTTTTTCAAATCTGTAAAAGTGGGGGCTTGTCCGGGATTTTATGTTATAATAATGATTAAGTCCATTTTTCAGTGTAATAACAACTGATGAGCTATTCCAAGATGTTTTCCTATCCAAGTACTAAACATGCCTAAATAATTTCAGCTTTCAAGAACAGAGTGGAGCATGTGGGTTAAGCATGTTATAGTGATAAATTTAACTAACATGGAGGGTTCCGTCATGTGATTGTGAATGCCACTAGGTTTTGTTGTACGTAGTATGTAAGGTGTGTGTAGCAATAAATGTAAAACTGTAAAAAATATTTTCTGTTGGTCATAAATGACAAAGTGAAAAAGTTACTGTAGGATCAAGAGAATGTTGATATACAACTATAGTACTTCATTAGGTCAGACAAAATAGTTTGCAATTCAAGTTTCTCTTTAGAGTAGCTAACACAGGCTGCTGAAAAATTCCTGATACCATATTTAGCTGAATATGTATTGACAAAAATGTAATTTTTTGAAATGTGGGAGCGTCCAGTTGGTAAAAATGTATCTTCCTCTCCACCTACAGAGAAGATTATCGAATGGGTTTTGCCATACCAGCAGTACCAGAACCAGTTGGTGGACCAGGCTGCTCTGATGCTGACACTGTCTGGAAGAGTCACTGAAACCAAGCAAGTGTTGGCCAACCAGACAACCTTTAGGCTCCGCACGCCTGACCTCCAGATTACGGTACAATCTCAATTTGTATTTGCATTTCTTTTTTAAATCAAGCATAGAAAGCTCAAATTCAGTTTGCCTGTTCAATTCAATTTCTTCTCTTTGATGAATTTCCACTTCATTTAAAAAAAAAAAAAAACAGCCTCTGGATGAAGCTGTGGTTGGAAAGCCGATGTCAGCAAAGATTACCTTCACCAACCCGCTGTCACGTATACTGAAGGATGTCGTGTTCAGGGTGGAGGGCCTGGGCCTTCAGAAGGGCCATGAAGTGGTCATAGGGTAAGTTCTTCTTTTTCAGTATTTCTTTCTTTTTGCCATTCTTTTTCCCTTTTTTGACCAATGTCTGATGTCTCCTTGCGCGTCTCAGGGATGTCGGAGGCCGAGCTACAGTAACAGTGACAGAGCACTTCATCCCCACCCAACCTGGACCCAGAAAACTGGTGGCGTCACTTGACTGTAAACAGCTAACACAAGTGCATGGAGTAGCTGACATCGTGGTTCACGAACAATGAGAACTTCTAACTCTACAAAGCGTACAAAGTTCCTCTACCTTAAGCAGTCCTATTTATTTTTTACTGCTACAAATTTAAACAATTTTGTCATTGTGAACAATGAAATGGCGATTAACCACTGTAGCACTATCAGTATTATTATTATTGCTACTATTTTTTTATTTATCTATTACATATGCAACACTTCTGATGTTCTCCGGCGGTGAACATTGAATACATGCAACACAAAACAGAGGCTTTGATTAACCAGTGTCAAATATGTAAACCTATTTTAGTGGAATGTAAAACTCTTAACTAAAACTTGTGAAGGTTCACAGTGGGGCCACTCTGTGGTTATGTAAGTAACGTCTTTGTGTATTGTTCATTTAGAACGTCTTAATGTGAAAGCTACCGACAAAATGAACTTCTCACGGCTCAAACGAAGGGAGAACCTTGCGTCAGGTCCAGAAACGAACGTATGCAAATTATTGACGCTTTTTTTTTTTTCTCCAGACACCTGCTAACACTTTCTTTTCTTTAGCATTTTAAACCGCGAGCAGACAAAAACAAACTAAAACGGCGGAGAAATCAAGGCTTGAGTTGAAATTTTCGTGCCTCTTTTTTTATTAAAAAGTTCCGAGCCAGAGCCGTAGATAACCTTTGTTTGACTGCTGAATTGCAAATCATTTCCCCTCCAGAAGATATTCTGGATTTCCTGTGTGCCTCTCCATCATCTGGTTACAATAACACTTGACATCTTTGTCACACATTGCGGATAACTTGCTCATTCAAACAGAAACCCCGACGACCGGAGTGCAGAAGAATATGATTCTCATTAGGGAAGGGCACGAACCTGAGTTTGGTTGAGTATATCAGTCTTTATCTCAAAACCTTATGTCTTCATTTAGATTTACTGCAGTCAGGGCTGCTTCCCTTTTTTTGCACCTAGATTATTGTCTGTAAATTGAGATTGCGCCAAAAATGCTTTTGTTTTAAAAGATTTGCGATTGGCCAAACAGCCTTCGGTGCCAATTCACACAGAGCAGCCATGTGTTAGCGTGTGATTGCACAGAACAGGAACAATGCGATTCAGTAGCGGTATTAGTGATTAGACCAGTGGCTTCGGTTTTTCCAAGTGGATTTTAAAAAGAAGCTGAGCAAAATCAAAGAATAGCATACTCATAACCCCCAGAACAATTTGTGAACGAGCTTTTTGTACAAACAGGAAATCTTGTGCATAAGCATAAACTTAAAGTCTGAACATATTGGTTGGTGATATGTGATGATTTTTATTTTCTATTTTTTTGTCTGAGAACTGAATCATGCATAATTCTAAACAAAAATAAATAAATAAATCTGCTTTTGATGCAAGTTTGCATCCAGAATCCTTGATTTCTCAAAATGTCTTCCTGTTGTGGCCTCTTGAACCACAGCACTCAGTGTACAATGTGAAGAAAACTGTCTGTACTAATATTATTTATCTATGTAATCTATCTGGGAGGTTTTGTATCATTTTGTTGTGACAATAATAAAGTTCACTCAAACTTTGATATGGCCTTTTTCAAATTTTCTTTGCCTTTTAACCAAGAATATAGGGCTGGAACTACGCTTCTCAGAGGAATCATCTAAGCACTTTTTTGCATCCTAACTTTTTTTTCGCCAGATAATTTTTATGTTATTCATCTTTTGTCATTATGGATTTTTTTTTTTTTAAAAGCAACATTATGACAGGATTACTCAGCAGTATGAGTACGGCGCTCTATGCAAGTTGAAACGGACGCCACGCCTCAACTGCAACTCGTCAGGACGGCTGATGTAATCCCAAACGCTTTGGTCTTTACGTCATCAAAGCACACATTTAACACAACAAAGCTTTATCGGGTTTTAGAAGGGAGATTATTTAGTTTTTTTTAAAAATTAACACATGCCAGAACTGTTCAGCTCCAAATCTGGTCTAGAAAAACTTCACCCGCTATCCACACAGTGATGTCTTTATGATGTTTGGGTGTTTTTCTTTACGATAGACAGAAAATCGATTCAGATTTAATGGAACGTTAATGGAGATAAATGCAAAGTGTTGGCTAAAGTGGCTTATTACATATAAAGGTCACACCTATTTTTGCTTGTAAAACATTTTAATAGTCACATTTCACTTCCCTTCCTATTCTCAGTTATACGTCACATACAACCATAATAAAACACATTAAGGTCTGTGGTGCTTCAGTAAAAAAATGCCAAGAAATATCACGAGGTGTATAAAAGCTTGAAAAGAATTTTAGATACAGTATGGCTGTCAAAGAAATGCTACGAGCGGAGTCTGTGTGTGAACTGTCCTCTATATCTGTGGCTGACAAACTGAAGACATTTTTCTGTCGCAATGACAAGGAAAAAGCAAAAACAGACCAAACTGATTGGATTTTGACGGCTGTCCTCGCTCGGTCTCCTGCTTTCTGCTGTTTACTACTACAGTCTTAATAACCTGAGTGAAATCAAGGTTATGAATGGAACCTAAGTTTGACAAGAATTTCCCAGTGCTAATTGAGATTTAGATTTTATTTTAGAATCTAATTATATCATGTTTTTACTTTTCAATGACCCCAAAGGCCATTTTCCAGATACTTTCTGTTGGTTTTAGCTATTAAAAACAACCCTGTGGGTCTCTGCAAAGGACACACGCGAATTGGGCCACACTCCTCTCTTGGAGTTTTTTTTATTTTATTTTTTTAAGATATTGATTCTGACTCGTGTCAATTTTTAATGAGTTCATCCTCTGACCTCACTCCACCTCTGCACCAAACTTAATGAAGATAAGTGGTGGATACTTACTGACAGAAAGCCGGGCTGATTGAAGCGAAGCGACGTCTCTGCCGGCGCAGAGCAGGACGCGTGGACACAAAACGAATCCGCAATGAGGCCTTGAACAAACCGCCGTGGCTTTGGGTGAGAGTGGGGAGGGGGGCGACATTATCGTCTGTGACAGCTGGTGGAAAATAAGGGGAAGCTGTGTGAAATAATCTTTTAAAGCTTGTTGCTCATCCAAGTGCAGTCATGTGAAATTAAATTGTTTTTTTTCTGAATTATGTGGAACTTTTAGATATTCAGAATTACCTTTAACAATTCTGCATAACAACAAAAACTGAAAAACAGACCCTATAATTTTTTTTTTTTTTTTTTACAAAATATATATACAAAAATAAACGTCTGTGTATTTTGGTTTTACGAAACAAAACAAGGCCGATTTTTGTGTGTAGCTTCATCACAGAACAATCTAGCCATCAATATTCGAACAGTTCTTTATGTTGAACTCTGATTCAGCTCGAGTCAGAGCCAGTGAAAAGTACAACTTGATGGAGAAATGGGGGAAAATGCACACAAATATGTCAAAGGTCTTACTTTGACAGACTGCACCTTTAAGAAATAGATTGCGAATGGAAGAAAAGTTTGTTGGCTCTTTGATTGTTGCATCAGAGATTCTATAAAACAAGGTTTTACTTTTATTAATGTTCAATAATGGGTTTAGTGTGTTATGAATCTGAACAGGATTTAATAATAAAACATTTTCATGCTTTTTTTTAAAAACCCCCAAAAATAAACAGTTTTCCACCTCACTGACAGAGTCTACAAACTTTGTGTCTATTATGAGGTCATCATAAAAGACCATTCTCAATTCAATTCAAGTCTAGACTTTGACTGAGCCCTTCTAACATGCGTTGATCTAAACCGTTCCATTATAGCCTTTTTTTTTTTCTTTCTTTTTTTTGACAAATTCTTGCCACTCTTCCATAAAGATCAGATTCACTGCAGAACTTTATTGCGCAAATATTCACCGGTCACCATGTGATTAAAGTTAAGGCCCAAAACAGTAGTAAATATGTAAATATTGCAAACCTGGGGAGAAATTTCTTGTATGTTCTCACTCATATTGAGCCGGAATGTTAGGTAAACATTGAGTGCTGACCTCTAGTGGAGAGGTAATGTACTACACCACTGATTGCTGGTTTGGGAAACACATTTTTCTTTAGATAAGTTTTTAGTTTATAAATTACAAGTGTGTGATGATGTAAAAAGGGAATAAGACACACGGAAGGCAAAGAAAGAACACCTCATCAGGCACATAATAAATTATGAATCAGAAGACATCTGGCAGCTCAAAAAACAATAAAACACGAGCATTCTCAGAGGCGCATATGGATATGCTGCGTTAACTAAATATTCAACTCAATAAACATCCTTAAACGTTTGGCTGTTTGAAGACAGTAATGAGCAAATCACGTAATAAATACTAATGCGATCGTACTAAATAAACCAGCCATGAAATACGAGCAAACGGACTATTTACGGGAATAAAGAAAAAAAGAAAAAAAAAAAAGAAAGACAGCAGAATTACAGTCAGATTCATTCAAATGCCTCAGAACAGAACAATTGAAAGTGTTTCGCATGCACAGGCTCTGGGGCCGACTCCGCCTCCACAACTCGTGCCGACGCAACGCAGAACCTCCGGTCTCTTGCAGACACACACACGTGCCATCAGTCTACAGATTTACAGATGTTTTCTACCACTTTGTTGAAGTCGTCTGGCTGATCAGCGTAGACGTGGTGTGAGGCGTCGTCCACCAGCTGCAGAGGGGGAACGGTTTGAGGGAAGCGACACAAAATACGCAGATAGTTACCGACCCGGATTTATGAGATAGACCATGCTATTCCTTTACTTTTCACAATTTTCCACTGCAGTACTCTCTCTTGCTTTGTCAAACAAAGCCAAAGAAAAACATTGATTTTTGCTGTTGAAACATGCAAAAGCCCAAGGGGTATGAATAATTTTAGAAGGCCCATTAAGTATCGAGGCTCTCTTTCGTCCACTTACCAGCACTTTGGTGTGGGCTTTGCCCCTAATCTCGGCTGCTCTGTCCCCAGATGAGCTGTCCACCCAGGATCTAGCTCCATACAGCATGGTGACGGGCATGGAGGGCGGAAGAAGATGTACTCGCTGCAGCATTGG
Organism: Poeciliopsis paucimaculata; assembly: GCA_903067055.1. NCBI lineage: Eukaryota > Metazoa > Chordata > Actinopteri > Cyprinodontiformes > Poeciliidae > Poeciliopsis > Poeciliopsis paucimaculata. Next base: position 59,324 of record CAEGAD010052891.1, read on the forward strand.
CCTCTTAGCCCACCCTAGCGTTTCTGACATGGCCCGGAAACCTACCTCCCCGCTGGGAGAAGCAGAAGAAACAAAAAGGGAACGACATTGTTATGCGTTACATTTTTATTTATGAAAATCGGTGACGGAAACGGGACTTCGGGACTTTGCCCGGTCCTACCTCGGAGTCTGTGCGTTACAGTGGTAAATGTACTGCGTCATTGTGTCGTCATCAAAGAGATCCTCGAATTTCCTTTTGAAGTCGGGGCGGAACCTGTTCACCAAGCCTGGGCCTGAACGAATGTAGCGCAGACAGTGAGACGACGAGGGTGGAACATTTGATGTGACACACAGCAGAGGCAGATTTTCATTTCCACATGCGTACCCCATGGGCCTGCAGCTCTAATAACAGCCAGCGGGTTGAAGAGAGAAACAATAAAGACGATGGCTCTTGCCCATCTGGGAATGGTGGGCCTCTTCGCCGGCTCAGCGCCCTGATCCTCGATCTGCTGGGTCTCTGGTTTGGCTCGCTCAGGGAAACCCCAGGGGTCCACCAAGATAAGATGCGACACTCTGGAAACATATTCAAATAAAAACGCTAAGCGGCTTACATGCGCATAAGGTTGTAAGCAGAGAAAGGCAGTAGTGTATCACATTGAATGGCCACTAGATGGTGCGATTTTACCTTAGTAATTTTGCTTAACAGATCAAAATTACTAAGGTAAAATTAGTATTGTGCATTTTTTTTGCACAATGATGTTGCCACAATGGACTCACACCCTCATGCTTGATTGACTGGAAAAGACCTGCAGACAGACTCGGTGGATGGGGCCACTGAGGTTTTCAGATTCCCCAGTGAGGCTTGTGCTAAATGGCCTCATCACTACTGACCCAAAAGCAGAAGAGACGTCAGCTCCAGTTTGCTCAAAGCTACATCAGTAGAACAAAGTGGCCTTGTCTTTAGGAGAACTTTGGGAAAACTGGAACTTTCCAAAATCAACCATGCAGTACGTTGAGGATTCAATCACATATCAGGAAATCCTTGGAGGAAAATGTCGGGTCATCCGTGAAGAAGCTGAATCTCGGGTATCGTTAGACCTTCAAGCAGGGCAATCATCTCAAGGAGCCACTAAGGCTTGATTTCAGCAGAAGTCTACTGATACTAAAAAGAACAGCTTAGTTGCCTGACTTGAGCTCTTTAAAAATGTATCTGGTGGGATTTGAAAATGGCGGCTGCAGCACCCGACACCAAGAATGTCAATGAACTGGCAGGCCAGAGCAGAATAACATTCCCAAGAAACTCTGCTATCTGGCTATGAATCATGTTTGCAGCGTGTTGGAACAGTAAATGGTACTCGTGTTTATTGCAAACAGCTGATAGTTTTAATATTTTGCCGATAAACTTAATTTTCAGTGGGGGTTGAATAATTACATGCAACTACAGGCTAGATGATGCTCAGCAAGCAGGATGGCAATAGAGGTAAAGCATTTTCGATTAGTACTGTTGGAGAACTACAGTAAAGGGTGCCATCTTGGGAGTCTCCATAGCAACTGATATGCTACAGGTAGACACTATTCTCTCTTCTACAATCACAAAGGAAAACATGAGGAGTTTACTTTGACTTTAAATGAAACTGGTGCTTAAAATCAACACAGTAATGTTTCACCAGATATTCTTCCATGGCTAGCTCAGATAACTAATCAAATATTGTTGTGAAATGTTATTGGACAGGCCTAAGGAAGGTCCAATCAATACAGAAGGTTTGTACAAGGTATAGATGGTAAGAATATCGCAAATTACGCCAAACACAGAGTTTGTTAAATAGTTTTACCGACCATAAATGTAGCTTAATCAAAGGCTGTTAATATTGGTCTCTAAACCGAATCTCAAGAAACAGAGAGCCGTGGACGATTACCTGGAAGGATGCTGAATCGCGTATGAGGTAGCCAGGTAGCCCCCCAAACTGTGCCCCAGCAGGATCATGTTCTCCAGACCAACAGCCTGCCTCCACTGCTCAATGGAGTCCACAAACTGCTCCTCTGCCTTCTCAGCATCTGACGGGAAGCTAGGCCTCGAACTCCTGCCAAAGCCCAAAAGGTCAAAGGCGTAGACGGTCCGCGAGCGGCTCAAGGCGTCCAAGTTCCTGATCCACAGGCCTACTCCTCCTCCAAAACCATGAACCATCACCAGGGGAGTCTTATGTCCTAGGTGGGGGAAAAAAACCCCAACAGGAACAGGAAGACATTCATCTTCTGTGAGCTGTCTCTTATTGTAAACTCTTGTAGTTTATGTTTTCACGCCTATTTCCTTCTTGTGAAGACTATTTAAAAACCTCATTACCTTGTTCTGCAGATTTGGGAGTCCCCTTGTTGGTAAGAGACAGAGTCCATATGCGGTCCTGGTTTGCGAGGGTCACAAACCTGGCCCATAAATCATTCTTAATACCTGTTGAGAGGAGCAACGAAGCAGTAAACTGCATTTTCTAATCAATTCTCAGTGGTTGCATAATCAGCCAGCATAGTATCCGTCAACACAGTCTTACAGGCAAGAATCTTAGACTCTGCAGTCTTCAACAGGGACATGGAGGTCGGACGCCAGGAGGGCCACCAGCTCCAGAGTGAACTTGACCTAATCAAAGAAAGTGGAAAGAGAAGCATGTAAAGAATGAGGAGATTGTAGATAGCAAAGGAAGCGTTCAGCACATGCTGAATGCAAAATATGAACGCTTACGGCACAAATCCGGGGGTTAGTCAATGCTATCACTATTTGCATAGTATCCACACACGCTTAGATGGCATTTCAAAGCCACCATGCTTTAAACTCACATTCAAGTCACACACCCATAGCAACAACAAAGTAATATTTACAAAAGTCTTCTTGCCCCTTTACCTTTTCGCCTGTTTTTCATATTAAATACAATTCCAATGGGTTATATTGAAATTTTATGACATGCCAGCAAAAACTAACAGTTATTAGGTGGAAGACAAATGATTAATTGTTTGCAAAGTGTTTTACAAACAGCAATCTGAAATGTGTGGTCATTACTCTGCTAGCCCCAAATAAAATCCAGTGAACAAACAGCAACATGAAGACCAAGGAGGATAAGAAAGCTTAGACTGACAGCTTTCTTGGCAACATTGGCAACGTTAGTTAGATAAGCAACCAGGAGACTCTGGAGGAGGTGCAGTACTGATATGAACCATTAACTGCCCACTTTACAAAGCTTGCCAATAAATACATTACAATACGTTAATACGTAATACATTATAATATAAAACATTTTAAAAAAGCTAAACAAATACAGTTACCTGTCCCTCCCCCAAACAGTCATTACACTAATGATTCTCTCTGAGGCTGGCTTACCCTGATTTCTTCTCTCCTTAACTTTCTCTCTCCCTCTCCTACTCTACTACATTACAGCGAATCTGAGTATCTTCAGTCAGAGGCTTCTTCAGATTCGCTGAAATGCAGACCGCTACAAGAGATCTTTCCCGCCAACAGCCACCGCCGTCTTCAGTAACTCTTTGAAGAATCTGAATTAATGAGCTACAAAATGTAATGTCCCTTTGTGATTAATAAAGTATGTTTTGAATTTGAATTGAATTCGAAGACCACCGTTGTTAAAAGAAAGCCATAAGAAGCTGGTCAAAATGATCTTCTTTTCCTACGTACTACTTTCACCGAAAGGGGAAAAACACAACAACTGTGAACAATGTTAACGGTTTGAATGCTTCGCCAAAGGCAACATGCATGCTCCCATAGTCTGTTACTTCTTATTAGTATTGTATAACAGGCTTCATCTCACCTCTTTGTTTTAGTCTCCAATCTGAAACAAAAAGAATGATGAAACTGAACTGAGGTCATTCATCCATCTCCTTGATGAACCAAACTGATGAACCCATTATCTTTTACCATAGCTACGCCGCCTTTATCTCTACTTCAGTTTCCTAACTTCTGATGTCAAGATAGAAAATTGGGGGAAGGGGAAAGCCAGCAAATAAGAGAAGGCCAGGTGATGACGTCAGACAATAGAGGAAGAAATCCGAGGCAAAGGTAAGAGCTGCCACCTGTGCTACCAATAAACAGCGCAGATCTCTGAGTCACTGCAGATTAGTGTCAACAACCTCTGACCCCTGTTTATTCATCAAAAGCTACAGGCGTGCTTGTCAAACATGTTTGCTCTGTGTTAACTACCATTAATAATGGAACACCACCCACACAGGGGCTCCACATTTATAATTTCTTGTGCACAGCATCAGATCCCTGATGTTGTGTAACATCAGCATTTTTTTCCAGATGATGTAATGTTACATATACAGTAAAAGCTACATGAAACCCAGGAAAGTGTTCTATGTTTTAAATCCAAACTTGGAAACAGTTTCTACCACCGTGAGACGTCGCTCTTTTTACTCCTTAGTGACATCAACAGTTGTTTCGATGCACCAAGTTTCTTTTCCATTAGTTTACCTAACGTGAGGAATGACGTTAGGCGGAAAGGTTCTGTTAAAGGTGAGTTACTCACTCTGTCTCACAGTCGTTCTGGATCGGAGCTGTTCCTGGACCAGGATCCATTGGCCGTCACATTCAGATCAAACTAAGTCACGGGCGAGTTATCGTGCGTCTTGTATGAAATGACATACAATGCCGCCTCGTTTGCCTGTGTACGTTTGTTTTGTAACCAGTGCATTCCTACGTCATCTGACTGGGTGCAAAGATCGTCTCTTACACCCGCGAGGCTTCGAGACGTCGGATTGTTTCTCGTATTTACTCGTGTCAAAAAGCGTAAATGCCGTTGCGGTTAAACATGAGTGCAGTTAAACACACAGTGTCTTTGTTTATCAATAACCCGTTCGGTTACAAAAAAAAAAAAAAAAAAAAGGGAAAATGAAAACAATATAAAAACAACAACTATATAACATATTTTAGATCATGTTTTGCTGTTGTTTGTGTAAAAAAAAAAGTAGACCAGAGGAAACATTTATATTTAAAAAAGTGTATTTAATCTGTCAGCTCATTTAAAGCGCAGGCACACTAGAAATAAATCAACTAAATTGTATATTTAAATGATGTTGGAGTACGACATCACTATTTTTGTTTCCACCTCTTTGTTCTACGTAGCTAGACGACGTAGAAGACGTAGACCCTCGAATCGCTACGTCATCGCGTCTAAGCTATCGTGAGTGGCAATTTGGAAACTTTGCTAGACTTAAAATTAATTAACTAATTTCTATCAATAGAAACGTGTGATCATAAGCCATGTGTTAATTGATATAATAATTGATATTGTATAAATACTGATGTTATTTGCCGCTACTGATGACGGAAATCAAAATAAAACACACCCATAACGAAACACAATGTGGTTAAAATTTATTTAAATGTACCTTAGGTTTGCTATTCTGTTTTTCTAAAGACTATTAATATAATAATACAAAACATATAGCAGATATATAGCAAATGAAAGGTAGACGGAAGCAAGCGCAGTCATACAAAAGTAATAAATATAAACACAAAGAAAAAACAGGAAGGACGAATTTACATCTAAAGGAAAAGAAATGCTGTTACTAAATATAGTATCGTAAGAGTAAAAGATATGTCAAGTTTTGGAGATAAAATTACACGACAACATGCACTATTAAGTTTTGTTGGACTTTATATTACTTATAAATCTTTGCAATGTCTTTGCAGTTCTGGTGAGAGGCATCAATTCGATAAACCCGCCACTCACAATATGGCGGTTACGTTGACGTACGAGTCACAGCCTAAAACGCTCCTTGCTCGTTATTACGAGTTACTCGGAATATATTTGTGTAACACCGGGGCCGCTACCGGTTGACGAGGACACGTCACTGATTGAAGAGAGGAAGAGGAGCTGCGCTAACCTTCGTCTAGATTTTTTTTTTGAAAATAGAAAAAATCATGTCGAACTCAGTGGTGTCTGTTATTTCCCGGTTTCTGGAGGAGTACACCACCACGACGCCCAACAAGCTGAAAGTGGTGGACGCTTATCTGCTGTACATCCTGCTAACCGGAGCGATGCAGTTCCTCTACTGTCTCCTCGTTGGAACCTTTCCCTTCAACAGCTTTCTCTCGGGTTTCATCTCCTGCGTGGGCTCTTTTATTCTTGCAGGTAGTGTTTTCTGAAATATGTTTTTTTTTGTGAACTTTTCGGGAATATACAACACTTCCGCTTATAATTTTCAGGTAGTGTCGTGGCCTCTGTGCATGCTAACTGGCTAACATAGCTAAAACAAACTGCCATCTGTTTTTTGTGTTCAAATTAAGCTATTTTAGATTTTGAAAGAGAATACAGAGAAATTTTTGTGTACAAATAATCACATTTTATTATTATTATTATTTTCCTTGCTAGGTGTATTCTGTATATTAAATTAGTACATCAAAATAGTACTTTATACCTACAATGTTAGCTTGTTAGACAAACTTCTGGACACCCTATAAATGATCAGGAATACAATGGTAAATAGTCTGCAGTGCTTTATTTAGTCCAGAGGCCTCCAAGGCGTTTTATACTACTACACTAAAATACTACATTTATTCACCCATTTATAAATAGCATTTATGGCGGTTGGTGAAGTTGTAGCCACAACTGCAGTTTAGCTTGTCCCCAAAAGACTAACAGAAGGAAGGAAGGAAGCCACACAACCAACAGGAATAGGTGGAGGAATGTCTGGTCCAAAGACAAAACTGAGATGGACGACAAAACCACCAGTTGCAGGACGAACTCCTGACACCCCTAATTGAAATAAAAGATGAATGAAAATATCCCTTATTGACCCAAGAGTAGCAAAATTCTGCAAAACTGACATTCTATTAAATGTGCGTCCATGTCGAAAAGCAAGAAAATGAAAGTGGGTTCTCAAACATGTTACCATTTCAGGCCTCATGTTCAAAGTTCACTCGGCAGACTATATATGTAGGTGCAGATCTCAGTGATCTACTGGGAGTGAGTGCAGAGTTAAAAAATAATGGCTGTAGAGACGTTTCGAGCCATTTAGAGATTTCAAATAAACAACAAAATTGAAAATAAACTCCGAAACACAAACTCGGTACGTTTAAAGAAACCACTATACATGTGACTAACGGGGTCTCGCTGCAGTGTGCCAATTTAAAATTTGGACCAACTTCAAATTCCAATATATATGACTCAAGTGCTGTACACATCTTAACTTCTTCTAAAAACTTAAAAAGGCTTGAAAAGGAGCACTGACATCACATTTTAGTTGTAGGTAAGCTTTATTTTTCTTTCTTTCTTTAGTCCCATAGCAGTAAATTCATGCCCTTCTTAAGTGTTTGATGCAACTATATTCTAGCAAAAGCAGAAAAAGCAGGACCAATAATGAGGGACACCAAATGAAAGGGTAACTTTTGAAGATCGTCACCCGTCTTAACTGTAAAAGTTGAACTGTTAAAAAAGATTTAGGTCATGGCAGTTTTGATCCTGCAATCCTAACTGTGCCTTTCAAACCAGAATTGGAAACTAGAGGTTTATTCCTCAACTTTTTTGTCATTTAAAGTAAATAGTAAAGAAATATACCCAATACTTTTTTGCACAATACTAAAAAAATGTCTTATATTATTGCAGCCTAAGCCTGGCCAGGTTCATGTACTCCTGCTGCCCAACGAGCTGACCGGGCAGGTTGCTGCTGAAGTGGCCCTTGACACAGTTTATCTATCCTTCCCCTGTGTGTTTGTGTTCTGGCCTGCAGAAAGGGTACCAAAATAGTTGAGCAAAACTGGCAGCAAGAATCATTTTTCCGCTCTCTGGGAATTCCACTGAGAAGCGTAGAACCTGCACTGAATCTGCAGCTGGCGGTGAAGCCGAGCTCGGTCGAGATGGAGAGCGGAAGGGCGACCAGTGCTGCAAGCTGCAGTTGAAGATGGAGCGGACTGTGTCTTTAAGAGCCAAAGCCATCTGGAAATAGTTGTTGATTTCCCAATCACTTTTTATTCCGATGGACACGGTTGCTTACTTTTTCAAGTTGTGCAATGGTTCAAAAAACTGATCTACAACGGCTGTTGAATGGCGAAACTAATATAAGTGTAAACTGGAGAAATGATCTCAAAATTAAATATGATTTTCACTTTTTTCCTCCCCCCTCCCAGTGTGTCTTCGCATCCAGATCAACCCTCAGAACAAAGGGGATTTCCTGTCCATTTCTCCGGAGAGAGCCTTCGCCGACTTCCTGTTCGCACACACCGTCCTGCATCTCGTCGTGATGAACTTCATCGGCTGAAACGAACGCAGCTCTAATTCGCGTTACCCCTTCTTGAAGGTGTTTATTTCAGACATTTAATAAAACTTAAAGTTTTAAGAAGTAACTGTTTTCAGAATCTCCTTAGATTTTGTAACTTGGCATGATGAAATGCTTCCAGCCATCATTGGCGATTTATTTCTCCACTGTCACAGAAACACATTTTATTTTACTTGGGGGGGATATATATATATATATATATATAGATATATATATATATATTTTTTTAACTTGCCAACAGCAAATATGACATTTCTTATCTCCAAATGAACTAACTCAAGCTCTAATTTATCTTTCCTCCCTTCCTCCCCTCAGATCTCTAAAGAAGTCATCAAATCTCTGAAAGACCACATCGGTTTTTCAGCAGCAACGACAACATCCCCGGCATCGACACCGAGCTACATGCTACGTCTTGACAGTTGACGCAGTGCAATTTTCCTAAAGCAACGATTTTGTTATGTTGATATTTGTAAAGCATTCTCTTTTTGCACTGACATAAATAAAGCAAGTGTAACGGTGGCCTTGTCTCTTTGAATCGTCGGTCGAAGTTATTCAAGTGGAAATTAATTTGCAGTCCACAAAAGAGAATTTGGGGCCGAGAGAAGAAACTCTCAGTCCTTGGTGTTGTTTTGTTCATTAACGTAGCTGAGTAAATGTTGCATAAATAACAATGATAAAAGATGTCTGTAGGTAGATGTCTCCAAAGTTTAATTGCATTTTGTCTGTATTTAAAAAAAAAAAAAAAATCAACTCACCACAGGTTCTCTAAAGCAATCAAATCTGAGGCGGCTGTGGAGGGAGGCTGATTAACCTCTTGTGTGCTGATTTGGCCATTTGTTCTGAATATCGATAATCTGTAAAAGCTCAACTTGGCTTTCTTATAAAGGCTACAGAATTATATTTTGTTCTTTGAAAACTTTAATTTCGGTCTCATTTAACCAAATTAACTGAACCATTCTCATCCATTTAGATTCAGCGACCGTTTAGTTAAACATTTATTTTTCTTTTACCTCTTATGCCATCTTGCCTGATATATGCGATAGGTGATAGGGAGTCAAACTTGTTCGCTTAGGGACAAATCGTTTTTGGTGACGTGTTGTGATTTAAATTGAAGCGTTTGGTCATGATGACTACATTTGGATAGGAAATGGAGCTGACAGCAGCACTTTGTCTGGGTGTGTTGCTGCCGGGGGAATCGGTGCGCTTCGTAAAATATGAGCATGAGGAACATCGGCCTTGATGTCAAAAAAGTTGGACACAAATGGGCCTTGCAAACGAACAATTAGCCTTAGCACGTTGTCAAATGTTGCGTTACGAACAACAAAATGAATGTTTTGATGTGGCCTTTGCTGAGATCTAATCTCAGGTCTTAAAAGGTGTGTGCGTGTGAGGAGGCGGACAACAAACCTGACCCAGTTACTCCAGTTTTGCCAAGAGGAATGGGCCAGAATTGCAGCAAACTATTGAAGGAAGCTTCAGGAAGGTCACTAAGAAAAGGTAAGCAAACTGGATTTTGATCAAGTTAATTAGAATTTCACCAAAGAATTTATGAATGCCAGCTAATCTATAGCAGGACAAGTCTATTTTGATGTCAGACAGTGAGAAAAATGTAATTTACGTATTTAGTTTTAGGCGTATGTAGTAAACATCTTGAATAGCCCTCTTATTGAACTGCATATGGTTTTTTGTTAAGTGGTCACACAACTTGGGGAGATGTTAAGTCAATGTTTTGAATTTCCCACTGAACTCCCATCTTCACCAGGATGACGGAAATTGAAGTCAAGCAGCTGGAATGACGTTCCGGCACGACGAGCACGCCGCTTCAAAATAAAACATTTAAGGAATTCCAGCTTTCCACGAATCCTGCTTTTGACGGACGACCAAAAGCAGCTCTTGTCAAGCAGTTGCTTCTATGACTTTAACACGTTGCTCTCTTTCTCCAATTATTCCTCTCCTTCATTCATTACACTGCCATCTGAACACTTCCCATTTGTCCGTTTGGCACCTATGTGGTTAACATCTGGAACATCTGGATCCAGCTTTTGGTCACATGACCAGCAGAGGGGAGGGAGAGATTCACACTGTGGAACCCAGATCCCAAAGCTTTTTGCGCTGGCTGGCGAGTCCGCTTGACAAACTCCAAAAGTGAAGTCAAAACATGTCGCAGCTGTCCACGATCACCCTTTTCTTGTTACCATGGATTCCAGGTACGAGTGCTGAGGTCAGAAAAAAAAAATACACCCCATTTTCAGCCGTTGATGGAGTTTAACACAAAGGATGATTAATGCCTCTGCTGTTGCCTCCTCACTTTATTATTGTGCACTTAGCAAACAGTAGCGCTTTGTCATAAGATATTCTGTGTGCTTCGCTTCACTTTATCATTTTATTCCAGTTCTACATTAATCACGTGGGGGGGGGGGGAGACTGGCTTGAAAGTTGTTGAAGCTGCTGTTTTCTGCTGCAAGGCACCGAGAGATTTAATGTTTTTCTACGTCTCGCAAGCTCTCACAGTGTTAGGCTGCAGGCGGTGGGTATGTTTGAGGTTGGTTTTTGGTAGCCCTTTAATCCTGTGAATTATAGGGAGGATAATCCGTTTTCAGAATAACCAGTAAAGGGAAGTTTAAAAAAAAAATAAGAGAAGAAGAAAGAAGGAACAAACTCCTGTGCCACAAAGGAAACCCTTACAACAAAAATGGTCAAGGCCACTTTCCCTATTCCATGCAGCAGATTAAAAAAATAACTTTCCTGTTCCAGCAGGCCCTTTTCTGAAGATTGAAACTTGTGCTCGGCATTCATCACATCCCCTTTCTGTCAGCCTTTCTCTGTGAGGTTACCACGGAAGAAGAGTTTGCTGTCCTGGAGGGGGGCTCCCTCACCGTCCCCTGCCACTACGAGCCCCAGTACGCCAGCTATGTGAAATACTGGTGCCAGGGGAGGACCAGGGAGTTCTGCACGTCGCTGGCTCGAACCGACGACCACCACCTGGTCGATCCGGCCGAGAAGAAAGTGAGCATTTTCGACGACCCGGTCCAGCTGGTGTTCACTGTCACCATGAAGGACCTGAAGGAGGGCGAGTCGGGGTGGTACATCTGCGGCGTGGAGATAGGTGGCGTGTGGAAAGCCGACGACACTGCTTTCACAAACGTCAAAGTGGTTCACGGTGAGCAGTGGAGGGGTTTTCCACCTGTGGTCACAGCCCCAATCGGCTTTTTGAAGCACAAAAGTGGGACGCCATTCATCGCTGAATTTACTTCAGTAATTCAGATCAAAATGAGGAACTTGTGTTTATAAATTATAAATTAGGCACAGCAATTCATGTTTCTCTTAATGACTCACAGTGAATTAAAAAAAACAAACAAACCCAGGTGCTCAACAAATGTAAGGTTACATAAAGCAAATCAAATTTAAATAAACATGTATAATCGTTACTAAATGTAGACATGTCATAGCAAACGTAAGCATGAGGTGGATTGACATTTGCCTGGTAGACAGTCACTGACACCCTCCACAAAGAGGGTAAGCCACAAAAACCAACTATGTTTCTTATATGCTATAAGAAAACATATAAATAGAAAATTGAGCGAAAGAATCCCAGGTAAACTGTTGTCAAAAATTTACCTTACACACCCTCTTGCAAGCAAGGACGCATGTATGTTCCACGAATGCTGGTTGATGCATATTTTACACATATTACGAATTCCACAGGAAGCACTTTGTTGCTATTCTGCAGTTGTAGTTATGCCCAGATATGCCAACTAATTACAAATGTCCAAAGTTATAGCTAATGCTATGTGTTAAAATACACATTCCATATTTAACTTAGCACCTGCTTCAAAACAAACTACATACATGCATAATTTTTATATCCGTAAATAAAATGATATACAAAGGGTTTGAGCAACTCCTGTACCGGAGAGGTCTGAGTATTTTCAGGTGAAAATAAATGTTGCGTTTCATTCAGAGTTTGTTCAATGAGTGCAGAGGCACATAATCCGTCTTGCTTGAAGTCCAGTGGAAAGTTTCCACAGTCGGTGATGATTTGTGGAGCCACCTAATTTTGCCCACTGTGTCTTATCAAGTCCCAATCAGCACAGACATCTACCAGGACATTTGAGAGCACATTTTGCTTCCTTCTGCTGAGAAGCTTTATGGGGATATCGATTTAATCTTCCAGCAGGACTTGGCCCTGGCTCACACTGCGAAGAATACCAAAGACCCGTTTAATGACTATGGCAACACCGTGTTTGATTGGTGAGCAAACTGGTTTGGCTTGAAGTCTATAGAAAATCTGTGGATACATCGTCAAAAGAAAGACTGTAGACACCAGATCAAACGATGAAGATGGCCTGAAGGCAACTTTCAAAGCAACCTGTGCTCCAGAACTGCAGGCCGATTGCCTACAAGCCATGCTGATGCAGTCATTAACGCGAAATGACTGCATCATTTTACATTTTACATTTACTGTATACTTTACTGCATACAGTAAAGTATACTGTAAAGTCTGTATACTTTATAGTATACAGACTCTTTTTTTTTTATTTGGAAAATTACATTTCATTGGTCTTACGTAATAGTTCAAAACTATTGCAAACCACATTTTGGGTTTTTATTAGTTATAAGCCATAATATAAGCATCAAATAAACATTTAAAACACAAAATGAAGACCACACGGCACACAAGTTTGACTTTTTGAACCAAATTACCGAAATAAATCAGCTGTTTTTTTAGCAGTACTATTGTTATTTTTATTCTTGTTGCTAATGTCATGCAACTAAGGGCACTTTATTTTTATGTATTTAGTTTTTCTTCTCTATATTATACCATGCTTTTTTTCCCCCCCATTTATGAACCATATCAACTAAGACACTCCACACTACAAATACCTAAAGAATTCCTCTTATTATTTTTTTTCACACATTTTCTTTTTGTTTCTGCTCACCGTGTCTTCATGCCTTTATTTGACTTTAAATAGACTTTTCTATGACATACTAATTTATTTAGACACCTGCATTAACGACACACTGTCCTGATGATTCCTGCAGGCATGGCCGCCGTGAACAGCAGGATGAGTGGAGCAGAGGGAAGCGCCGTCACAATCGAATGCCTCTACAGTGAGAGATACAGGCATTTGACTTTTTCTTTTGTCCCAAATGCCATCGGGCCGATTTCGTGCGAGACTTGACTTGCAAAAGCACCGGCGATAACATTTCACAATTCTCATTTGACGACCAGAAATCTCTTCACTCGTGTGAGTACACAGTGGAAGATCAGCTTTCAGTGACTCCCCTGTGTCTGCCTGCCAACAGAGGAAGCGAGAAGAAATGGTGTCGGAGTGGCGACTGGAGATCCTGCCTGTCGGCAGGTTCTGACGGGAGCTACGAAGACTCCTCCGTGGCCATCAGAGATGACAGAACTGGGGCTTTCACTGTAACCTTCAAGAAGCTGCAGATGAAAGACACGGCGTGGTACTGGTGTTCTGCGGGGCAGCAGAAGACGGCCGTGCACGTGCTGGTCACACCCCAACCCACAACCGGTAGGCAGGCGTTCAAAAAAAGAAAAACCCCCTACGACATCCGCTTTCCTTGGAAATCACTGAGTTTAATAGCTTAATGCATATTTCAACATGTAATTCCATATGATAAATCATGAGCCAGAGAAGCTTTCGTTGCAGTGCTTCTCCAAATCATTATACGTTTTCTACATTTTGCCATAAGTATGGCTACAAATGTTACTGTACAAAGGGAGGGGGAAAAAATTCTTCTTGCAGCTGGAGCTCAAACTAATCTGAAAAAGTGTAATTAAATTTCAGTGTAAATCCAGTTTTATTTTTCTCCCTGTGAAGGCCTCAGGGATTTTTTAGAGAACATTAACTAACAAGCAGTGTAACGAACACAAAGGAACAGAGCAAATAAGTCAGGAAGACAGTTGTGAACTATTTTGAGGCATGCTATTGCTTTGAACACATCTGAAAATACAGTACGGCACAAATGCGTGACCAACCAGCCTGTCGGTTTTGGCTGTCCACCAAATACTCTTCTGGTTTGAATCCAAAATGCTATAAAGCACCCATGCTCGGTCCCCTAAACATGCCATCAACCTGCCGGTGTGCAGGAAAAGGGGGGAAGTTAGACAGAGTTGATGGCAAAATAGCAAAACAAAGCGCAGACCAACGCAGGAAAATAGCCGGTTACAGGCTGCAGGGCCACAAACATAAAAATAAAACCAGACCTATAAGTCCAGGGCTACATCCAACTGGTGATCTGTGGCAAGTCTTTAAAACTAATCCTCACGGACATTTTGCATCCAGTCTGGCTGATCTCGAGCTAATTTGCACAGAACAATGAGCAAGAACTTGAGTTTGTAAATGTGGAAGACGACGGAAAGATGACAGAGACGAATCCCGAGTGAAACAGTAACCAGAGTTAAGGGTGCTTCAACCAACAACTAAAGGTAAAAGGACACCTTCCTTTTCACATTTGTGTTGGCAAAAAGTGTTGGAGGCCGTCTTACCTTTTCCTTCCACTTGGTGGTTCTCCTCAACATAGAATCCATCACTTAAAATTCTAGTAAAATTAATTGACGTTGGTGCTAATAATGTGGCACGATGGGAAAATGTTATACGCCGTATTTAAGTGGTTTTTTGGTTTTGGTAATCACCTCAGAGTAAAAAAAAAAAAAAAAAAAAGCTAAAACCATTAAAGAAAGTAGACAGAAGGAATGGCTTTATGGGTTGAACTTGGGCAATAGTTTGGTAGCTATCTAGTTTACGCATATCTACATGAACGTAATAGTAAATCTCTAGCGACATTATCATTTTTCTGACTTTAATTCCAATTTTTTACTCTTAGTAATAAAACTGAACCGTTGACTAAAAAGTTATTTTCATGAGAGGCAAAACTGAAGAAAGCACAAACAAAGCTTAATTCATGTCTTTAATGGTTTGCAGCACAAACGCTCTTTCCCAAACTAGAGAGAGGCTAAATAAGAGTCTACCCCGAGGCCTTCATAGTGTCTAGGGAATACTTGCTGCTGAAAGGAAGAACATAAAAAAAAAACGCTTCGCTGTCATGTTTGGATCAGGTTTTGCGTTTGTCAAGTTTGAACTGTTCTGTTCTTGCAATCAATGAATCCTTTCAGCTCTCGAGCTGCTAAAGCGGAGCCGTGCTGCTAGCCGGATACATCTATAGATTTTTACACGCTGCTTCTGAGGTCTCGACAGGTCCCCCGTTTATTGTCGTTTTATTGTGTTTGAGAACAGAACAGCTTACATGAGAGAACAAAAGTGGATCTGCTGCAGAGTTATTGTCAAAAACCTTCACAAGGAGAAAACGGGGATTGCAAAGAAGAAGGCCTGCTAGCTCAAGCTAGTTTCTCTGCCTTACTTATAAAGTCGAAGCTCATAGACAAAAACGCTCAGAAGTGCTAATAAGTAGTTCATACCAACAATATTATCTACATTTCTTTTGTGCGGGAGCCATACTGGATAAGTCTGGGTTACTGGGAAACCTTTGATTTTCGCAGTCAGAATTCCAATTCAGGAGACCTTTTTATTTTATAATCGGCAGTGCTTTGAATTAGAGCCGCCGGTGCAAAGGTAATGGTTCTCAAAAGTCAGATTAGAGAGATAAAGGCATGGATAATCCGTTGTTCTCACTTGTTAGTTTTATTATACAAAAGAACAGTCAGAAATGCCCTTGAAGTCAGAATTTCAGCTGGAGACGTAGGTATAAACCCGTTGTGAACTTAAACGCAACTTCCATTACTTTCTTTAGCTTGATACAAATACAATTAAAAGATGGGCGTTGTGGCTGGATTTCCAGTTGGGAATTCCAGCTCCAGTTTGGAACCAAGTAGAAAATCTCAGCTGTCTTCCTACTTTTCCTACCATTCGTTCTAACTGTGTTCATTTTTCCCTGTGTCTATTACAGCATACAGTTTATTTCCTATTACAGTAGACGATGTGTTTAGTAGCAAGTGGATTTAAATGTCTTGTCTTTTATCTTTTCTCCAATGGTTTGTATTCATACTTCTCTAGCTAGGATTTTAAAATTAAATTATTCCTTTTCGCCAATTGAAACGAAGACGATTGACTAAATACAACTAACAACTTACTCTGGCAACAATAGTTGGACAAGCTGTAAGTCGGTAACCATGAAGACCCAACGGGCTGCTTTGGCGTAGTCTGGAATTGGAAATCTCTGTACGCCGCAGTTTCGTCGACACGCATGTTTGTCGGCTGAAATTTTAAAATGACATTCATGTCATCAATAAAACATCGATAATGAAGAAAAAGCGTCTCTCTCTTTCTCTCTCCACCCTTCTTCCTGTCCATCCGCTGTTCAGTAAAGACCACAAGTGACACAGAAACCTTCAAAAATAAAGAGGAGAAAATAATTCACTCGAACTTCTTATTATTTTTGGAACTGTTGCTACTAATGTCCATTTTGTAGCCATTAAAACGCAAAGAAGCTGCTCTTAGCATCAATATGTCATCATGCTGTGCAGCAGGAGCATCTGCTGCAGCGTATGGATTTTTTCATAACACCTGTCAAGAATATTGATGCCATACATCGAGTTTCTATTGCGCAACAAACTCTCTTGTGCTTGGCACACAACTTCAATTTTTCTTTTTCAATTTCTTCTTCTTATTATTATTACTTTTTTACCTGAAATATATCCGTCTAATGCTGCATTGTCTCTTGCAGTTCCACCAGTGTCGAGTCAGTCATTTCCAGACTTGCCTCCAGCCAAACCCATCACCAGGGAGACCTGGAGCAGCCACAGGTAGAAGCTTAGTATCGCTGATTTGTGCTGCACCTTCAGTTTCAGAATCATTGTGGATTGCCTCAGCAGGCTGTGTATCTGTTTTCTTTTATTTGTTTTTAGTCCCATGTTGGCATCTGTGGTGGTCTGCTCGTCTGTCATTTTCCTGGCTGTCGTGGCCATATTGGCTGTAAAGTTCTGGAGGCTTCACAGTAAGGCAACTTGGTTTCCTTAAATGCAATTCCAATGCAACTGCACGATGATTTCGTCAAGCGCAGTTCGGTAATTATTGCTTAGAATACTTTCGCTGTTCACTTCCAGACCGGGTTCCAAGAGACGTGGAGGAGATTAGGGCGAAATTCAGCGTAAGCTCCTTCTAAACAGGGTTCTCCCTGCTGATACAAAAAAAACTGTTTTGTACTTGTGATTTGTATGATATTGTTTTGTAATGTCTCCTACAGGGCTGCTCAAGAGAAGAAGGTGACTTTCAAAACGCGGCAGTACTTTTCCTTAACAAGGATTCCCAAGATGTGCGTGTGTACTGATATCTGACGTTCTGCGACGTCTATTGTTACTTTCACAAACTGAATGTAATGTTGTTTTTTCATTTTTTAAATTTCCTTCCACTTGTCAGAGCATGCACCCTCGATGTCATTGTTTTTCCTTTTGCATTGTGCACCACGGTACACGTTCATCATGTGCTGCTTTCTGCATTTCAGCTTTTACAAATTTGCATCGCTTTCATACATGGTTTCCAAAACACACGGATGATGTTCACGTTTGGTTCAAATCTGCCTTTTGTACTCAACAAATTGCTCGCCTATGCAATCAATTCTGTCTGAAACTGATTCAGGAAGTTCAGAGGGTAATTTAACAATTTTATTACCATTTTTAGCTTATTTAAGGGGAATCCTGTGATCATAATGGAACTCTGGTGTTCGGAGTATTATATTTTTGGTGTTGAGCCTTATGGCTTTGATCCATGTCAGGACTTTGACTGGTCCGCGCCAAAGTATTCAAATTACTTCCAGTCAACAGGAACATGTTGCTGAGCTTAGAAGATTCAAATTGTTCCCTCCCTGCAGTCAGTGACACTGGCTCCAGTAGCCTCAGCAGTTTAGGAGCAAAGTTATCTTTCTTGGAAAAATTATCTTCCATGAAAGGTAAAAAAATTTTTGGACCAGAGGGTCGTTAAGCAGGAGAATAATCCCAAAGAAAAGACACAAAATGGGCCATGGCAACCTCTTGAGTGAGAAAGGGTCACAGCTGCCCACCCTATGCAAATGAGATCCTAACATTATTTGAAACTCTGCATTGAACATTGCTGGTTACAAATTAATCAGCCCCCTCCGTACCGACTTTATTATCAAGTCAAAGCAAAAAGGAGCGGCGGACGGCGGGTGGGTGTGGAGAGGCGCTTGGAGCGGCAAGAGTTAGTCCGGTTCATTACACAAAATTTCTTCTGCATCATGCAAATGACCTGGAGTGGGTGAGATTTTCATTTAATGAGGCCGTGCCTGAAGAATGCATAATGTTACCAGGTCAGCCCCCCTAGCACAGCCCTGCAGTGCGAGCCTTTTGTTCCACCCGGGATGATCTTGTTTCATATTATTACGAGGTTTGTTTAGCGCACACGCATCTGGACGCTTCATCGACCCAATGCTTTTGCTTGGGGGGGAGGGGTCTACCCAATTCAACCCAATGATTATATATACTGCATCATTTATCAGCAGGAAGCTGGTTGGTGTTTTAGAGCTTCCCTGCCCTTTCCTCCTATAAAATATATATTTTGCTAAATAAAAATGTGCATATTTGCTGTTAAGAGTGTTTTTGTCATTCAGCGCCACATATTGAACACAGGAAGGCGATCATATTTCAACAGAAAGAGGCAAGCATGAAAATAAACTAATAAACCAATAAACACTGCAAAGACTTTTTTTTTTTTCTACTGTTGTGGAAATTTATCATTTCGTTGTTATTGCATCCTAATTAAGTGGACAAATAGCACCAGTTATGATTCTGGGAAAGTTAATGAATCCTTAGACACTGATGACAAATGGCCAAATGCAGAGTTTAGTCTTTTTATCTCAATATGAGGAAGTTCCAAGCTTGAGTCGCTACTGGAGAAAAACAAAAAAAAACACTTAAAAAAAAAAAATAAAGGTTTAAA